>VDFB02119731.1:0-102880 GCA_007258455.2 Sequoia sempervirens | reverse complement strand
CACTTCCCTTCTTCAAGCTAGGCACATTTAGCTAGGTCTACTTTCAGCTTTCAATACTTAGAAAATTTCAAATTTCTTCTCCAAATCAAAGGCGCATTTGGGATAGTAAGCTTTCAGTTTTTATGCCTTAGAAATTTTCATTGACTTCCTCTTGAGTTAAGGCACATTTGCTGGTAGCTACTTCAAGTTTCATGTACTTCGAAAAATTTCCCATGCCATCTCCTTTCCTTGGGCGCATATGGAGGTCCCTTCTTTCAATCTTCAAAACTTAGTCAACTTTCAATAACCTCCTCCTCTCCTTGGGCGCATATAGGGTGTCAAGCTTCAAATTTGAATGCCTTAGAAATTTTCAAGGCCTTCTCTTCTTCTTGGGCACATATGACCCTTCAAGCTTTCAATTTCAATGCCTTAGAAAATTTCAAGGCTTCCTCCTTCAAGCTAAGGCGCATATGAGACCTTGAGCCTCCAATTTTCAAAACTTAGAAATTTTTTGGAGCTTCTCTTCTAGCTGGGCGCATATGGAGTAGGGAGCTTCAAATCTCAAATACTTAAAATATTTTCTCCATGGCATTTTCTGTAATGTCCCCTTCTCGAGCATGATCTTTCCAGTGACCGTTGGCCTATTCCGGAGACCCGTAGGCTACTCAAAGGGTAAAATTAGGGTTTCCTATTTTTAAGGATGTCTTTGCTCGGAGTTGGTGGATTCAATGGCGGATTCTTTCTGGGTTTTCAAAGAGCTTCACAGTGGTATGTTCATTTCGGCATTCTGAGCATTTTTTGGAATTTACTATTTTTAGTAAATTCTATTTTTGGCAGTTTTACAGTTGGGTTCAGCATGGTTGACTTCCTACTTCAGTTTGATCAGTTAGCTTGCTCATTTATGGCTTCGGGGCACAATTGGAGAGATAAGTTGAGCTATTTAATTAAAAGTCACGTTTTAATGTTATATTTTAACGTTGACCCCTTGGCCTAGTCTATTGACTTTATGTTGTTTTGAAAAGTGGTCTTTTTGAGGGTGGCGCCTTCATTAAAGATTATTTTATATTTTATATTTTACCCAAAGTCAAATCAAGCTATAAAGTGGACGCATTTATTAAAGTATTGATTTTATTTAAAAAGTCAATATTGAGCTTGAAGGAAATGGACGCCATCTTTGCAAGAGATTAGGGTTTTTGACTTGAAGAGGAGTTTAGGGTTTCGAGAAGTCAACGAGAAATTATAAAAGGAAGACTTTGATCATCATTTGGGCATCTTTTATCTACAGGAATGTTATGCTGCCGGATTGGCTTTGGGATTGCTTCGAGGAATGAAGGCCTCCTAGCTTGGGCATTGCTTCTCGCTTGAAAGATAGCGACTAGTGGTGAGATAGTGTAGTTTGAATGTTTTATTGTGAGATTTCTGCATTTTTAGTCTTTGTGAGGATATGTAAATCAGTTTTATGCATATTAGTGGTTTTCTGGAGTTGCACATTCATTGTAGCAGATTGATGTTTTTAATCATAAGTCATAAAATACACAAAGAGTCGTTCTGGGTATTGTCTCATTGGTTTTCTCTGTTGGAAGCGACCCTTCATGAATATTTGCAGATTTTAATATGAAGCGTATGATTTTATAAAGCAAATCCGTCATTCCTTGTAGGGCGCACTTTCTGGAGTGCCTCGGGATCCATGTCATTAATTAATAACCATTTTTAGATGCCATTTCTTATTACTAAGTTAGGCGCCATCATTTTGAGGGTCTATTGCATTAGATTTGAGATCATTTGGGTGAGAAATGAGAGAGATATGAGCATATGAGTGAATTCCTAGGTTGCTGGTTTTTAATTTAAAAGTGCAGATTTGTGGAAAAACAGAATTATTATTTGATCATTGAGAGATTTATTGAACTGGCATCTCTAATCAAGCCACAGAGAGTTCTTATATGATGTAATGCTAATCTTTCAAATTCCTATGCTCTTGGCAAGCGAATTCTCTATCATTTTGTAAGCTGACAGTAGTACTGACAGCAGTTCTTTCATCTTGCTTAATCATGTTTTGTAATGCTCATATTTACATTTTGTAATTGCAATTGTATTTCTTTATCTCCGCCCTATGGTAGCTCCTTACCCACTCTGGGTTAGAAAGCACATTCTGGGTGTCGAGTACTTTCAGCATTATAGTTATTTCTTTCAAGCATTGTAATTTCTGTTATCTCCACCATATGGTCGCCTCATTTCCGTATTGGAGTGAGTAGCACATACTTGGTGTTGAGTTTGTTTTTATATTAGATGGTAGGGATCCTCACCACATGCTCGTCGCTCGCCGCCCATTCTTGGTTAGAGTTACTTCCAGCTGCAGTTCTGATTAATGTACTGACGATCCTCTTGCCATATGACAGCCTCTCTCTTGTTGAGATTGAGTGCGCATTCTTGGCAAAGAGTTATATTGTAACTGCTGGTTTGATTTATCTAACCCTAACGGGTGTGTTGCATTTCTAATTGTAATTTCAAAATTGAAAAAATTGGATCGGAATATTGCATCTTCATCTTAGGCGCATATAGGTGGATGTGCTTCAAGTTTGCAAGACTTAGTAAAATTTCAAATCATCTCTCAAGCTAGGGCGCATTTCACCATGTCTACTTCCAATTCCAAGCACTTAGAAGAATTTTCCATCAAACCCAAGTAGCCAAGGTGCATATGAGGGCAGAAGCTTCAAATTTTCAATACTTAGTAAAATTTTATCAACTCTCCTTCAAGTCAAGGCGCATCTAGGGGCTTGAGCTTCCAATTTCTTACACTTAGAAGAATTTTCCATCTTCCACCTCCCATCCTAGGTGCATTTCAAGGGTCAAGCTTCAAGTTTTGAGGACTTAGACAAATTTTCAATTCAGCTTCTCAAGCTAAGGCGCATTTGGCATGTTGGACTTCAAATTTCTCAAACTTAGTGAATTTTTATGGCTCTTCAAGCTTCTAGGGCAGATTTGGCATGCAAAGCTTCTATTTTGCCAAACTTAGATGAATTTTCCAGCTTTTTGTCTAACTTAGGGCGAATTGTTTACATTTCCCTCAGCTTGCCCTAACTTTCTATTTTTAGAAAGTTTTGCAACTTTTGCATTTCAAGCTGATTTCTAGCTCCAGAAGGCTTGATTTTCGCTTTGCCTCGATCCTCGTGACATGATTGAGCTGTTGGCACCTGGTGCCTACACATACCTGCTATTTTTAGCAACTTACTAAAAATAGTAACTGTTCAGAATGAGCTCAAACTTTGTGAGTGGATTCCCTAAAGGATGTTGATCGTGACTAGATGTTGCTTCTATGTGACCCTCGTGCTTTGCCCTACTTTTTAGGAAACCTATTCTTCTACATGGACCTGCTAAAAATAGTAAGTGCTTGATTTTCGAACCTCTGCAACTCCGTTCAACTTGAAATTTGAATGACATGATCCTCATGGGATGACTTGCCTATTCACACTGGCACCTGCTGCTGACTTACTATTTATAGCCTGTTTCAGAAGTGGCTTCTATACATAGTAAGTGCTCCAATTGCCCTCAAATTTTACCAGTGGATAGCCTGAAAGATACTGATCACAGTGGGATACACCAATTTTCAGAAAATCTGGCTTTTGACCCCTCATTTTGGGTCCTGAAGTTGGAAACCCTAATTTGACTTGCATGTTGCTCAAATGGTCTCCGTTTGACCCCGTTCCTGTTGCATGTCACTATGTTCGCGATTCTGAAGTGTTGGGCAGCTGCCGAAGTGATCCTGTAAAAAATAGTAAGTGTCTGAAAAAGTGATCAATCAGCTAGCAAAGGAGTTTGCATGTCACACTGCTTGAGAGATCTCAAAAAAGAAAAACCCAGAAAAATGATCAACATGCGAGCACCAGCCAAAAATAGTAAGTCTTGGAAAAGTGATCAACTCTGTTTGCATGTTACCTTGTTGCGAAGCTCTTAGAAAACCCCGAAAGATTATGTAGACATGTGTTGAGAAATCTTGCATGCAAACCCTAAAAATAGCCTCTGAAGGCTAAGTGTCGAAAGTCATTATCTCACTTTGCATGTTATATCACTGCGTAGGTCTCAGAAAACCCAAAAATAATCTCCAGACATGCACTGAAAAACTTTGCATGTAAACCCTAAAATTAGCCACTAAAGGTGAACTTGCTAAAAGTAGAAAGTTGTCCGTTTCAGCTCAAAACTTGCAGGCAAGCAGTTTGATGTGTTTAGGATGCAGTGTAACGATCAGAATTTTAGAAGTGCTGAGAAAATGCCCCAAATTAGGTACTTACTAAAAATAGTAAGTTGTCAGAATTCGATGAAATTTTGCTAGGGACTGGCTAGAAGCATGCTGACTGCAACGCCAAGCTCATATTTCAATTTATTCACTCCATTTGACTTCAAACTAGCGGGAAGATTCAAAACTCTAATTCTCAGACTTAGGCAAAATCTCACGTTTAAGCTCAAAAGCAGGCACATCCCCAGAAAGGCAGACGGAACAAAAGAGAGAGACGACAACAAAACAAACCAAAAACCAAGCCAAAAGACCCGAACAAAGCAAAAATTAGGGGGTCCCCATTTGCAATGGGGCGATGTGTGAAAAGGTCACAACAGGTCTATTATGCTTTTCAAGAAGCATTTCAGGAGCTCTGAAGTCATCAATGGAGTTCAGTCAGCTACAAGGTGTCAAATTCAACATCTAAGCGTTGAACGGAAAATGAGTTGAAGAACATGTATGAAGAATGAAGGAAGTTGAAATCTGTAAAATTTTGACTAAGTTTACTTGACATGGGCGCCCCAAGAGAGAATAGGCGCCCATCCTTTTAGGGCATTAAATGATGAAATTAGGGTTTGAATCTCTAGGAAAAATTGTTCAAAATTCTCCCAGCTCTGCAGCAAGTCCAGCGGTGCAGTCATTAGATCATTCAGTCACCTAGAATTCAAGGTCAAACAGAGGGTTTTCAACTAGAAGATGAAGAGAAAATCATGAAAGTAATAGAAAATTTTCCAAATCTGGAAGTTTTCATAGCCCCAGGTGTCCAGGGGCGCCCAATCTTTTGGAAGGGAAAATCCAGCAATTAGGGTTTGCAATTGAGCTCAATCTCTTCAGAATTCAATCAACTTCGCAACGGCTATCTTCATCAGAGCATCTGACTTGTCGTTCTCCGGCAAATTCAGATTGAGCTGAACGTATGGAATAACAGTCCAAATGTGAAGATGAAAATCAAGTAAAATATTCTAAGTCTGGAGCAAATGGGCGCCCCTATAAGAGAAAGACACTAATGATTTTGAAGGCTCAAATGGATGAATTTGTCAGTAAAGCTTCCAGCATGACTCCCTCAGAATTGATCAAGCTTTCCAATGAGATCACTAGCACGTCAATCTGAGTTGGCAGTCACCAGATGCAGCAGCTGAAATAAAAGGTCTAACAGAGCCAAAGTTGAAAGCAGAGAAGAAAACACCAAAAATGGCTAACTCTGGTGAAGTTGGGCGCCCCAGCTTGCCAGGGGTGCCCAAGCTTTTGAAGCCTCAAATCCAACTTTCTAACAAAGTTACTCCCAGGAGACTCCTCTTGATTTCTCCTCAGCTCTGTAACAAGACCAACCATCAGTCAATCCATCGCCTAGAACTCCAGATCTGACGAGACCATCTGAAGAAGAGCAAAGGTGAAGAAAATGAAAAAAATTCTAAGTTTGGTAAACATGGGCGCCCCTGGAGAGAAAGGGGGCCCAAGGTTTTGAAGCATGAAATGTTAGAATTTGCAGATGCAGTCTCCAGGATCACCTCGTCAGATTCAATTGAGCTTCCCAATGAAGCTGACGGTCAGTCAATCGGATCAGTGTAGCTCTCGGAATCAAAATTTCATCAGAAGACCAAAGGGAAATGAAGAACTTGAAAATCATGCAAAAATGGCTAACACTGTGAAAGTTCAAAGCCCCTAGAGGAAATAGGCTCCCATGAATTTGAAGGTCAAAACGAAGTTTTTAGCCAGAAGTGCCTCCAAGGTGATCTCAGAATTAGTTGAGCTTCGCGATGAATTATTTAGCTCCTCCATCGGATCAACCTGGAAGCTGGAGATCGAAGATCAAACAGGGTCCAAAATTGAGGAAAAGTTAAAAACTTATGAAAAATGGTTAAGTCTGGAGAAGGTTGGTGCCTCCAACCAAGAAGGGCGCCCAAAATATCATGCCTTAGTCAAAATTTCCAAAATTTCAAAATTCAAGACGAACATGGATGTCCAAGTTCGATGAACAAGCTGATTTTAGGGCTTTGAAGGATAAAAGCAAAAGAAAGTAAAGTTATCTCAAACCTAGAGCTTATTTAAGAGGCTTTTATCATTCAAATTTCATTATTTTTGCAGGTGGGCGTCCAAGTTGAAGAGGAGCAGCAACTTTGAAGTTTTTATTTCAAGATTCAAGAGTTCAAGGTTGCTGATTTTCAAGAAGTTCTTCCTTAATTTTCAGACCAGCAGCATAAAGCCTTGCTTTTTCATTGCTTTTTTAATCCAGAAGATCAAATTTTTGAAGAAGAAGATCAAAGATTTCAATTTTTAGCCTTCTGGGTCTGCTCAACTCATTCTTCTGAAGAATTTTTGGAGAAATTTTCTCAAGTTGCAGCAGCCGCTTTTTATTTGCATGTCAATGAAATCCTTAGGGTTTACAAGTTTGGATCATCTGGGTCCTCTCAAAACAGTCTTGTGAGGAAAACCCATATCACAACTTTTTTTAAGAAAATTTCAAATTCTAGGGTTGGCTGCTTTTTCCATCAGCCATCAGTGTTTTTCAAATCTAATCAACTGGATTCATTCCAAATTGCATTCTGAACAAAACCCAGGTGCCAACTTTTTCAGTGAAAAATTGAAGAAATTAGGGTTTGTTGCTTTTTTAGTCTAAATTCAAAATTTTCAAAAACAGACGATCTGGGTTGTTTTGCAACAAAATTCTGAGCAAAACCCATATCTCAGAAAAAATTTCAAAAATTTGTCCGTTTGAGGAAGAAAAACCAGTATTCTAAAAATAGAAAGTTGCTCAAAACTTGTCTGAATATAGTCGAGTTTACTGTCAAAATTCAAGTTTCTCAGCATGCAATACTCTCCCATGGGATTCAAAACCAAGTCAATATTGTATCTCGCAGCCGCAGGCCCGACGATGTTGAGAAGTGCTTTTCAAACGACACCACGGACAGAAAACTTCATCATCTCAGCTGAAGAGCGTGAAAAGGTGCGATATGAGCAAAAAGCGAAGGTATCGAAAAAGGGTTGTGTAATACTCTTCCGTTGGAAGTCAAGAGAGGTGTCAGAAACATAAAAATTGCAAAAGATATGTTGAAGCAAGATGGCATAATTGTAAAAAGTCATCACTCCAATTGTAGAGCCGTTGAAATTAGCAAGATTTGATAAAGAAGCTGTAGATATCAAAGATTTTCTAAGATCAATTGCACAAGGTGAAGAAATCTTGGAGAATCAGAATATTGCCTTAGATAGTATCAATACACCTAGCTAGGGCACAATTTCCTGTTTTTTAGCGGATGTGATTGAGCTTTAAAGCGGCTTTCATCTAGAAGCTTTCTTTCCGCTTTCTTTCTATTCTTGGAACAATTCTTATCCATTTTTTGAAGAAGAGAAAGAATATAATTGTAATAGTTGATGTTATCCATTCTTTGAAGAAGAGAAAGAATATAATTGTAATAGTTGATGTTTTCCTGCTTTCTTAGGTGTTAGATGTTATCTTCTTTCTAGATTTAGAAATAAAGCTTGCTTGTTGAGCAACCCCTAGTTGTGAAAGCAAGGAGATTTTAGGGTTCCCTACTCCTCTGCTTTCCTATAAACAAAAGCCTTTGCTCATTAGTTTTCTTTAACGGTTATTGTGATAGCAAATTGTGAGCCTGTAATGCAGTAAGCTGTTATTCAGTGTCAGTTCACTTTGTGTAAGAGCAAATTGCATGCCTCTTTAGCTGCAAGTATTGTTCTATGCATGTGTCATGTGTTTAGTGTAATCTTTTGTTCTAGAAGTTTGAGAAATAAAGTCTTGAGCCTCCTTAGCCTTGATATAATGTCTCAAGTTTCCGTTTTTTGTGTTATGCTTATATAATCTTAAAATTCAGTTTACATTGAAAGTGAGTAGATGTACGTTGAGAGGAGAGTTTGTCTAAGTACGTTTATTGTGTTATGCTATGTGATCTTAATTTCAGCTTACATTGAAAGTAAGTAGGTGAATGCTGGGAAAGAGTTTACTTAAGCACTTTTGTCAGAGAATCAATCCTTGTCCATTTCTAATTTCTCTTCCTTTGCATTTACTTGAGAAATTAGAAACGTCTTGAGCGTAGGTTAGTCATAGTTGAAGTTCTAAATCAGAAAATCTCAGCTGTGGCGTTTGAGTTTTATAAACCTTGTGCTCTAGCTGAACCAAAAAGATAGGAAAATTAGATTTAATTTACTTTCTTTTGCAACATCAGCAAGAGGGAGCTTCCCCTCCTAATTTGAAGAGCAGTTTATCTGTGCATAGCTCTCCATTTCAAATCTGCATTCCAGAGGTGCGAATTTAAACACCAACAATTTTTGAAAGCTCTCTCTAGTGGGCCTCTTTTTCGTGTGACTGAAATATTTTCTCCTTTAGAAGATTGTGTCATTTCCATGAAAGGATGTGGGCCAGTCGGTTGTGATAAGCCACTAGGTCTCTGCAAGCTTTTACTTTTAGTTTTCTTGGCAAGAGGATGTTCCATAGCCTTTATTTTTTGAATGCCATGTCAACGTCCTCTTGTTCTTTAATATAAGCCAATATTTGCTCCATTGGCAACGCTTTTTTAGTTGGCCCAAGGCAAACTCTTATTCCTTGTGAACCAATAGCACAAAAATGGGCTCTCACTCGAAAGTACGAGCTCTTATATGTATTTTCACATTGGCTACAATGCCAAACAAAACCCCCACCACTGGGAAGTTGTTGAATCATTGTCGTATGTCACCAAAGAAGTGAGGTTGGATCATATTTAAATTGATTCTCTGCACCTATGCCAACTGAAGCAGAACTACCGGCCATTTTGCATGAAGTTATGAACCTAAAATAAATAAAAACTAAAACAAATTAACAACACAAGAAGTAATTTTTTTAAGAAAAAATGGGCATTATAACCCCTTATTTTGCATAAAAAGTTCTTAAAAAAATCAAAACTTACTACAAAAATAGAAAAATAAAACTTGAAATTTAAAAAAAAAAACTTGAAAAATCTTCAAAAAAAAAATAATTGAAAACTTGAAAAAAAAGGATAGATTCACTCACCTTTGATTGTTCGATCTTCTTAGCACACTTATTCCTCCTTTGTTTCTATCGATTGAACTCCTTCGTAGCTCTCACCTTCGGAAAAAAGAGAAAACCTGCAAAAATCAACTATTTCAGCTTAGAATCAAAAAATGGTGTTTTTTGCTCTTTTGAGTTTGCAAAATGAGCCTCATTTGGTCGGCCAAGGCAATATAAGGCATTAGATGCACTTTTGAGGTTTTTGTTTTTTGTTTTTTAAGTGATTTTTTTCCTTTTTGACCGTCGTTTGTCATGGTTTCTCCCAGGTCCGTCCTAGTACGTTGTGGGTTCGACCAAGGTTCCTCCCTAGCCACCCGAATTCACTGTGGGTCCTTCACAAAAGGACCCACAAAGAACCCGGGTGGCCAGGGAGGAACCCTGGTCGAACCCATAGCGTAACAGGACCAAACCAGGACCCAAAACGTATTTTGCCAAGCATGGGGGCCTAAATAGGACCCAATAACTTACATTGTCGAGAATGTGTGGAAGTGCTCTTAGGCCTCAACATAGCATGTGCTGATCCGCAATCAAAGTTCTTTCACTTCGGATATGTTTTGATGTCGACCCATGCAATATCATTTGTTACAGCTAAGGGTCATCTTTTAGCCAACTTGATTGGAGGTTTTGTATTGTTGCGGAGGATATTTAGAGAAGGACAAATCATTTGTGAAGTGTGTGGAGGAGTTGAATATGAATTAAGCATAATGTTAAACATGAAGTGTGTGAAATTTGTATGAAGATGTAAATGTGTGAAAAAGGAACTGCAATGTCAACATAAGTCAAATGCCTCATCTACAGCAGTTCAAGTCTTAGTTTTCCTATCATAATTTTCATGTACCCTGCTCTAAGACAGTGAGTCTCATCAGATCCTCTATATCTTGCCCTTGAAGTTGTCTCTGCTTCAGTGTGTGCAATTCTATGGCAGTGAACCTTAAACTACATTGTAAAACCTTTTAAGCTGTGAGCTTTTATATAGTGAGTTAACTCTCACCGTTGTTTTTCCCTCATTGGGTTTTCCACATCAAAATCCTGGCATTATGGTGTGGTGTATGTTTTCCTTTCTATTGTTCTTTCAGTTCATGTGATGTGATGTGTTATCTGCATATGGGAATGTTTTAATTTTAAATATATGTTGATTCACCCCCCTGTCCCCCCTCTCCCCTGTCCCCCCTCTCAACATTGCTTTGTGTTCAATGCTATGTAATAATTAATATTATCTTTGTGTAGATCTTATGCAATTCATATCAGCATATTGGAGTAGCATATTTAAGGTGACCTGGATCAGTTTTATAAAGCAATTTGAAGCAGATTCATAAGACATTTTGAGCAAAGGATATAAGGTCAAATGGGTGATCATATTTGAAGTTTAAATGGATGATTTGAAGGCTTACTATGCTGGCCGACCTAATACGATTTAAAGTTTAAAGAATTAAACTTGGATATCTATTTGGGACGATTCATACTTTGGCGCCAATGTTTGAAGACTCAAATTTAAATGGTAAATAATGTGGCCAACCCCCCTATTGGTGCGCACCATTTTGAGGATTTAAATTTGAAAATAAAAATAATATATTTTTGTAAGGGCCGACCCGTCTTGGAAGATCACCCCTCTTGGGAGAGTCACCTCCTTTGGGCAAAGGGGCATGTTGGATGAGGTATAAAAACAAGGCAAAGTAGAGGTGTGAGAAGCAAGTTTTTAAATGAAATATCCTTCTATATATTAGCAGATTTAAGTGCAGATCTGAGGGCAGTTTTGAAGCAAAATCCAAGAGCAGATGTAAGAGGATTTATAGCAGAATTATTGCAGACTTGCAAAGAGGATTTAGAGCAGAAATTATAGCTGACTTGCAAGAAGATTTAGAGCAGAACTATTGCAGACTTGCAAAAGGACTTATAGCAGAATTATAGCAAACTATATACCAGATTTGAAAGTGAAATTATAGCAGAATTGTAAAGGAAAGTATTGCATTATTTGAGAACATTTGTGAAGGAAAGTTGGTACATCATCATCAAGAAGACTTGTGAAGGAAAGCGATTACATAATCTACAAATCAAGTCGTGAAGGAGAGCACTTATGTGCTAACCATTAGATCATTCACAAGCAGAGGTGTGAAAGAAAGTGCATGTATAATCAGATCTTTGTGAGGACAATATCATCCTTTGAAGAATTTAGAGGTTGGTGCCTCTTATTAAAGGAGATTGGTGCCTCTTTCTGAGTTGGTGCTCAGTTGTGGGGATTGGTGTCTCCAGTGGGTTGGTGCCTACAAAAGAAGATTAGTAAAAGAAGTAGGTTGGTGCCTACAAGGAAGATCTATATATAAGCAATATTCTGTCATGGTTTTCTCCTACAAGGGTTTCCACGTGAATCGTGTGTCCATCATGTGTTCTTAATTGCTAGATCTTGCATGTATGCTATTGCTCTGGTTAATTAAGTTTTGAAAAGTAAAAGATTGTTGTTATACTGATTCACCCCCCCTCTCAGTATAACTATGTACTCATCAAAAAATATTAAACATTTGATTACTTATAAAATATAATTAAAACATATAATAATTAACCAAATTGATTGAAACATAGATTATTTCGAACAAACATAACAATATGTAAGTAATTACGAATCTAGAATCTCAAATCATCAGTATTTTTTTTTGTGGGTTTGATGTAGAAACACCCACATGCTCAATTCCTTGCCTTTTAGGTTATTTTTGTATATTTTTCTATATTATGAACATCTTCATTTTTTTATTATCCACATACTCAAATCCTAATGTATTTGTTCATTACTATTTATAAGTTTATTCACTTGGATTTAAGAACATAGTCTTTCATCTTAAAGACCCACATTCTTATATGCTTAGTTTATGAGTTAAGTACTCTCTATTTTTTTGGTTTCAAAACATTATATTTATGTTTAAGTATCGACATGCTTAAATTCCTATTTATTTTTTTGGGCTTAAGAATATATATTCATTGTAAGTACCCATGATGTCTGATTTAATTGATCATTATTTTTGTTTATTCTTTTGGGAATAAATATCCAGTCTTAATCTGTGTGCACCCTGTTGAGTGTGTGAAGTCCAACGGTCAGCAACCGTTTGTCTTCCCTTACCTCTTCATTTCTTCCTGTTGTGTCTACATATTTGGAGACTTTTAAAACATTTGTATGATTAATGATGAGGATGTACTTGTATCTGCTGTAATAAATAATAAAACAGAGACTGCCCTGTTTTTCCCGTGGATGTAGCCATTAACAGTGAACCACATAATTGTTGTATTGTGCCTTTCTTTTTTGTGCAACAATTATTTGTTAAAATCAAAGTTTGTGGTTCTTTATCTATTTTTATAATTAACAATTGCTATCAAAGCTAAGTGAATTTGAGAAGAGATGGAGGATGCAAATAAGTGGAGGATTGAAAAATTCTCAAGCCAGAACTTCGAAATGTGGAAGTTGCAATTGGAAGCATTGTTGATTCAAAGAGATCTCTCAATCACGCTGGAAGGAAAAGCGAAGAAGCCAGTTGCAATGTCCAATAAAGACTAGGAGAAATTAGACAAGAAGGCAGTGGCAACAATAATCCTCTCTCTATCCAATAATGTGTTATTTAATGTTGCAACAAAGAAAACAGTGAAAGGATTGTGGGAAAAATTGTCTGACATGTATGAGATGGCTTTTGCATCAAATAAAGTTTTTCTAATGAAGAAATTGTACAATTTGAAGATGAAAGAAGGTGGTAATGTGTCAAACCATTTAAATGAATTTAATACACTGATCAGCCAATTAATTTTTGTGAGCATAAACTTGGATGATGAAATCAAGACCATTTTTCTATTGTGCCCTCTACCTGATAGCTGGGAAGGAGTTGTTATGTCTATCAACAACTCGATGCTTGGCAAGAAGGGAAATGTATTGAAATTTGATGATGTTGTTGAGACTCTTCTCAGTGAGGATACGAGAAGGACGATTCAAAGTACTTCATTGGAAGAAGCTTTGATAATTGGCAATAGGGGGAGATCACAAGAATGAGGGAGGTATAACAATAGAAGAAGATCAAAGTCTAGTGAGAGGTCAAAGTCAAGAGGCAGAAATTAATTGTAGGTATTGTGGCAAGGAAGGCCACAAGAAAAATTGTTGGTCTTTCAAGAAGGCCGAAAATCAGCCCAGATA
The DNA here is from genome assembly GCA_007258455.2 of Sequoia sempervirens. Taxonomy (NCBI): domain Eukaryota; kingdom Viridiplantae; phylum Streptophyta; class Pinopsida; order Cupressales; family Cupressaceae; genus Sequoia; species Sequoia sempervirens. Next base: position 89,449 of record VDFB02119731.1, on the reverse strand, counting down.
ACATGAGGAAAAATTGTTGGTCTTGTTCTAACTATTGGAGAAGCTACAATAGATGTTTGGGTGCTTGATTCTAAAGCATCTTTTCATACCACTTCATGCCAAGAATATTTCAAAAACTATCAAACCGGAATTTTGGTAAGGTTTATCTTGGTGATAATGAACCTTGTGATATTGTTGGCAAAGGAGATACTTTGTTAAAACTGAAAAATAAAAATAGTTGGTTTTTACAAAATGTCAAACCCTCAACTCAAAAGAAACTTAATTTTAGCCGGGCAATTGGATGCTCAAGGATGTAGTGTCACTTTCAAATCAAGTACATGGAAAGTGACAAAAGGATCCTTGGTAGTTGCAACGAGCGGTAAATCAGGCACTTTATATGTGCTAGAGAGTCACATTGAAGTGGGAGCGGCAATAACAGTTGTGGACAGCAGCATGGAACTTTGGCACAAAAGGCTCAATCGCTCAGTCATATGAGCAAAAAGGGCCTTGAGATTTTACACAAAAGAGTTCAACTTCCAAGTTTGAAATCAGTTAATTTAGAGTTGTGTGAGCATTGTATCTACAGCAAATAAAAGAGGATTAGCTTCTCTACCAAAGGACATGATCAAAAGACATGGTTGTGTTGGTGTACGTTTTATCATCCACCTAACACTTCAAAATAAAATGCCCAAAGACACTCTATCCTCTCTTGAAAAACCACCGCGTATGCTAAGATTGCGAGAAGATCATATGGCGATTCCAAGGTTTCTTTAGTCGGGTCTCGACATGTGGATAAGCTCAATGGCCGTTGTGATATGCTGGTAATAAACAAGGGGACTTACGCAGGAAAATCTTTACAAGTTTAGGACTTAGGGAATTTATCATTAAAGGCTTTCTTCACTTTAGGACTTTCAAGGTGGATCTCAAAAAAAAATGGCAAAAAGACAAGGGTTCAGAGAATCTAGTCTATGCCTAAGAACTCAAGAGACAGTAAGGACTCGGTGAAGAGAAATAAACCACACTTTGTTTCGCCTCCTGTTGGACAACATACGCAAAATGGGTGCAATCTTCAAGGGTTGTGAGAATAATTTTCAAACCTCGAATGAGGCTGAAGTTAAGCTTCCACAATTAAGAGCTCTGGCTAACTTTACGCATCAAATGCAAATCATCCATTCGAAGAAAGTATGAGCTACACTTCACCATTGAATCAATACGATCAATCTTTCATTCAATTAACCAACTTTCAAAACAAATTCTACTTAATTTAACTTTAATCTATGGCGGAAGAAGATATGCAACCTCGCTTACTATTTGATAATAAGAAGTTATTCAAGGCAAATCATGCTCAAGAGCTTTTATTATTCGAAATAGTCTCAGTGCAACAATTTCATAATCTGTCTCCACACAAATGAAAGTGAGAGAGCATCAGTTTATATAGAGTTTCAAAAATGAAATGAAGGGCCGAGATTAAAACAAGATTAATGACCAAGATTATTACAACCAAACCCTAATTAGGGTTTCCCAAAACAACAAGAGTCATCTAACAGTAAACTATCGGTAGAGAGGCAGTTAAAGCTATATTCTAGGAGAGGCATCCTTATCCTTCCAAGAAGCATTGCATTCGGCGAATCTGGACACTACTGCAATGACCTCCTCCATTGTGACAGGTGGCAGCATGCTGATCCAGAATTCGAGCTCATCCAAATTCTCTGCACATCTGGCAAAGGTATTCGCCCATTCTGCTTCCTGCTTCCTAAAGTCATTCCGGATGGCCGAAAGACTTGCCACTCTCACAAAATCCTTCCTTAGGAGTGGTCCAGTAGTCGAGAAGAAAACTTCTTGAACTTTTCGTTTCAGCTCATCCAGCTGCATATCCTCTTCTCGGACGATCTCTTGCTCAAACATTTCTGCAGCTGTCATGTGAATCTTCTCTCGGATGTCCTTTACTAGCTCCTTGATTCTAAGTCCATCCACCTGTGCCTTCTCCAAAACTTCTCTACGTATAGTTACTGACCAAAACCAATGATTGAAATCATATGCTGCTCCTGCAGCAATCACCTTCCTGTCGACCAACTCCTCTCTTGGAGTGCTCTTTAATAGCCTGAGGCATGGAATAATCCTCTCCTGCATATCCGGAAGTCCTTCCCACGTTTCCACCATATCCATAAGTCTGGAAAGAAAGCATGATGTTTGCCCATAAGCCAGCGCCAACTTCTCCATAAACAATGGCGCTTCTGTGCCTTCACTCGCCATCCAGTCCTGAGCTTCCTTGGCCGTCACCATTCTGCACTCGACATCCTTGGTCACCTCCTGTGATGAATTGAGGAGAGGAGGAACAATCGCACTACCCTGATCAAGTGGCTGGGTCAAATACTGGATATATTCCTTGAGACGTTCGACCTCTTTTTTATACTCCTTCTTGGCCACTTCCTTCTCCAGTCTCGCTTTGATGGTCGAGACGGAATTATCTAACTCTTCTACTTCTTGACCTTTCGAGGTTGGGCCAAGGTCAACAGTGGTTATAGCATACTCCTGGGGAGTGATCTTGTCCTATGGCTTATCCACCGTAGGTACTGCAATGTGCACGGAATGGTTGCCTGTCTCATTCCTCTGAATGGTGGAGAATTTCTTGGCAGGCTTCTTGATTGCGACCTGCTCCAATCTTGCCAAGAAATCGGCAGTATCATCCTCCTCTTCTTGAGCTTCTGCAGGTATTTGGACCTTATTCTCTCTAACAGCCACTCTGGAATGGTCGACTATTCAATCCCATCCTCGACCTGAACCTCTTCTTCATTCAGAACATCCACAACCCCTCTGAGGGCGGAAATCATTCCCTCCTCGAAGTCATTGTTCTAAGCTTCTATCTCATTGTCTGAACCTAAGATTTCCATGCCCGTAGGTGACGGAGGCTCTTCATCATCTAGCTGAATAGGTTCAATATTTTCCTCTTGAACTGTAGGAGGTTCAAGCATTTCTACCAAGGACTCATCTATAGTAGCCACCAACTCGTCAATATTCCTGGATGTTGCTGACCGAGAAGGTTCTCCCTTATGCCTCTTGGAAGCAGGCTCTGTACTTGGGACTATTTCCTTCCTTTTCTCTCTGATCCCGACCAAGTCCTGATGGGATGCCCCGGCATTAGAAGAATATGATTCTGACTCGCTCAACAGATCATATGTGAGCGTGATTCCTCTTTGTCTCAATTCTTGGGCATGATAGTCAACCCACCACTGAGAGTATTTAGTCACAGGTCTCATTAAGGTCGCCAGGTCTGCGTGCTCAGGCTCTGACCATTTCACTGGAGGAAGAGGTCGGCTTTCCTCAAAGCGTGGCTGGATGTGGTTTCCATCATCTTGTAATTGATCAGGTACCCGGCAAAACTCAATTGCTCTCATGAAATCTAATGGCATCCTGGACCACATTTTCCACCTGACTTCATACTCATCGGCAGCATTTGCCCAGAAATCTTCCAGTTCCATCCTGTGCTTGTACTTTCTCCCTTCTACTGTCCGAATATTGTGGTGTGGGTCAAAGTTGACCCTGGACTTGTAAGCCGTGAAAGGATACCACTGAATCTCCAATCTTGCACTCTCGGCTGCCTGTGCTGATGGACAATACTCCAACATGTTCCCAATAAAAAATGGGAATGTGACCGATGCCTTCTTAGTTGGTCTCTGGATGTTCTGATACTCCTCCAACTGTCTCAGGACCTCGAGCAATATCATCCGATTGGTCGGATAGATGGGCAATTTATAGGGATTTCCAATAAATCCCTGGATCCTGACATAAGTGAATTTCGGGAACTGGATAAACCAAGACCCGTACTTGCCGATAAGACTTTTCGCTTCATGGCTCAGCCTCTAATGTACCCCTCCTTGAAGCTTTCTGGTAATGTGCATTAGGAAGGCATCATGCACCCTCCTAAAGTGGGTCTTCTCCTTCAACTGGAGCTGTGGATAACAGTCATAGGGCCTGAGTTCGTTCTCCCCGTTGCCAATTTTTCCCTTGCAAATCAATCCTGGATACTTGTATGATCTGGCCAACAGGTATACAACATATGAACTCATATGAAAAGACTTAGTCTCTTCAAGGTTGATCAGTTGCTCATGGAGGTTGTCACTTATCATCCGTGACCAGTTGAACATTTTGACGCCAGAGGTGATCTCGTCTATGAAATAGTACATCCAGCTCTCGAAAAAGGCGCCTTGTGGGTTACCAGCTACTCTGTTTAGCATCAGTACGATATCCCAAAAATCTTCCTTGAAGTCTATTCGGCGAGGTCTCTTGGGAAACTTTTTGATTGAAGGCTTAGGCTTGTCCATCCACACCTTGTTAACTGTTGTGGCGCACAAATCTGGTTAACTGTCATATAACCTTTTGGCTTCTTCCTTGGTCTTATAGACCATTCGTGACTGTTCAGGGATGCCAAAGGTTTCCTGGATTGCAACTTCGCCCAAGTGTGCTAGGACTCTTTCGCCAGGTGCGATGATCTGTCTCTTCTGGGCGTCATAGTGGAGAGCACACTCCACCATCAACTCAGCACAATCCATTGCCGGTGGGAATCCAGCTGCCTGAAATATCCCATTTCTGACCATCCGCTTGGCTATCGGTGTGGGAAGTCCCTTCTGCCCATACACTCTCTTCTTGAATTCATCAAAGTCGACGTGTCCAAGATCAGTGTCCACGACATTCTTCCATTTTGAAATGATCTTGGTCTCTCGTTGAGCACCCTTGCTGGCAAATTTCATGCTTTTTTGATAGTTCGCCTGTAGTGGTCGTCAACCTGCAGTCAAAAAGATTAACATTAATAAATAGACTTTTCAAATAATTAAATCCCGTGCCTTGGATTCGAAAATTCACTTTCAGCTGGTTAAATAATTAAATTGTTGTGAAAAAGCAAGCTGAAAGTAATTTAGATGAAGTTGAAAATTTCGCCAGAGCTTCGCCAAGATGAAAGGACATAAAAGAGATAGCAAATTCACTTGATTGGTCATCAAACCTCAGTGAAGAACTATTGGATGCAAATCAGATTTAAAAATCTGATTTTTAGAAGAAAAAGTGCGCCCTTCTTCACAGAAGAATTTCAGATTTCAATAAATCTCTTCTCTTTTCCTGCGAAAATTCTTCAACATAACACTATTCCACCTTCTGGAAAATTCGACTTTGCCAATTGATCAACCAATTTGCCTAATAATTTCGAGAAAGATTAAATTTCTCTTCAGCTGTGTGTGAAAAAATGAGTTGCTGAAACTCATTATAATGCTGAAGGATTAAATTCGTTTTAACAACTGCCATCTTCATTCTCGATTCTCGATTTGTTTTCATTTATTCAAACAGGCAAGTTTCCTTTTATTTTCGACAAGAATCAATCTCGGGCTTATCCAAGCAAATCCCACTGATCTTCAAAATTTCGATTTTTCACTTAATGTTTATCTTTGATTTTTCGAATTTTTACAAGAAAACATTAAATATTTAATTAAATTCATGGCAAATTTAATTTTGCCTGTCGGATTTCATCTCTGCCTGGCGTACTTTATTTTCTTCCAATGCTTGTCTGGCAAATTTGATTTTGTCCAAGGCATTTTAAATTTCCAAATAGTTGAAAATAAATTATTAAAATATTAAAAATATTTTAATTTATTCCAACCCGTTCGTTTTGGACCCATGGCCATTTTGATTTTCCTTTCATTTTTCTTGGCTAAGAGTGTATTTTCCAATTTTATCCTTAATTTTTTCTAGCCAAGTCAAATCTTAAGCCATTCCGTCGAAAATTTTATTGCCAGATCCCTGTTTTTCTTTGCCGAGGCGAGATTTTAATAGCACTGAGCCTATTTTCTTCTACCAAAGTCAAATTTTCTCTTGCCCAGTCGAATTTTTCTAAGCAAAATCCTTGTCTGGATGTCTTCTTCGGTCGAATTTCTTTGACGCTTGACAAATTCTTCTTCCTTCTGGCCAAGGTCGATCCTTCCTTTCTCCCTGGCTTGTGCATTTTCTTCGGCCAAAGTTGTCAACTTCTTAACATTTTCACCATACTTAGGCAAATTTAATTTCTCTTCCGCTTTTGTGCTAGGCATACTTCGTTTTATTCTTCGCCATATCTTACTCTTCTTTAGCACTTGTCCTCCCAAACTTGGCACTTAACCTCTTGAAAGTGTCACGATATTAAGCCAAAATCTTCATTTTTCATCATTTAGCCTCTATACTTAGGCAAATATTCGAATTTTTCCTTGGACTAGGCACCAACACTTAGCAAAAATCATTATTTTATCCCTTCATGTGCTTAGGCGGACTTCCTTAGCCTTTTGGACAAGTATGGCAGATTTCATTGACACCTAGCTAACCTCTTCCAAGTATATGGCGTACTTTGTTAGCATCTTGGACAAGCATTTTGGATGTCCCACTTTTCTAGGGTGGACTTCTTAGCATTTTAGCATTTGTCTCAACATTTTATCCCTTTCGAAATGATTCTCCACCTTTCTAGGCTTTCACACTTAGCTAAATTTCGAAATTCCCCTTGGTAGGCATTAATACTTAGCAAAAATTTTGATTTTTCCTTCTTCTACATGCCTAGGCGGACTTTCCAAGCCTTTTGGACATGCCTCTTGAGTGGATGGCGGACTTTGGAGGGGGTTAGGATGTTGAGGGCAGACTTCAAGACTTTTTGGCACTTCCTTTCTTGCATATGGCGGACTTTATGACTCCTTGGACATGCATGGGCGGACTTCAAAGGATGTTTGGACAAGTCTTCAAGCACATGGCGGACTTCAAAGGATCCTAGGATGAGCATTCTTCAAGATGGCGGACTTTGGAGGAGTCAAGGATGTGCAAGGCGGACTTCAAAAGACTTTGGCATCATCCCTCTTTGTGTTGGGCGGACTTCAAAGCTTCTTTGGCATATGCATGGCGGACTTTGAAGAGTCCTAGGATATTCCTCTTTGTTGCTGGGCGAACTCCATGAACTTCCAAACTTCTAGACATCTTCCTTCATCCTTCTTCCATGGCGAATTTCAGACTTGAACCAATTTTTCACAATTTTCATCTTCTCGAGCAGATTTTTTTTTGGTGATTTCAACCTCAGATCTGACTGGTTTGGAACTGATTTTCCAGAATTTGAATGTTTTTGGGTCTGATTTTCATGCTTTTTGACCTTTTTTTTCCAGATTTTTCAATAATTTTTCAAATTCTCTTTGATTTTCTAAGAGTTCTATCAGAAAATGCATCTCAAGAACTCTACAGCCCTACGTCCTCACCCTTATTATGGTCATCAGGGTTATATGTAGAAGAACTCATGAGAATGAAAAGTAGGCTCGATGTTCTAGAAACAAAGGGGATATATGAAGACAACAGGTTTAAAATAGTAACTGAGGCAAATTACAGGCTGGAAAAGGACAATAAAATGCTGCAAGAACAAATATCAAATCTACGAGTGAACATGGAGAAGGGACAGCAAGAATTGGTCACTCTAAAACAAGAGCTAGCCCAATTAAAAACAACAAAAAGCGATAAATCAGTAATCGAGGGAGGAGAAAACATAAGGGAATTAAAGGTGATTCAATCAGCATTAGCAGACTTGGAGACAAAAGAGAATCAGTTAAGGGATCAGATAGAAGAAGCCAAATCATGGTCACAAGTGGTGAACAGTTCATCAAATGAGCAGAAAGGAATCATTGAAAAACAAGTTAAAAGGCAGCTAAGGGAAGAAAAAGATAAACAAAGCAAGGCTGCAAACATTATTATTAAAGGTTTGAGAGACTTTGGAGAGACGGAGAGAACTGACATTCTAACAAGGGATTTCCTAAACGATAAGTTGAAATGGACAGGACATATTCAGCAAGCTAATAGAATTGGAAAAAAGGTAGATGGAGGAAAAGATAGACATGTAAGAGTCATCTTGAGAAATATTGAAGACAAAAATAAGATTCTAAAAAACAGAGGGCTACTTAGAGGCACACGTATTTACCTAGATGAAGATTTGACCTTTGAGCAGCAAGAAGAACAAAGAAAAGAATGGGAGAAAATGAAGACAGCAAGAAATGAAGGTAAATGGGCTTGGTTGAAGAATGGGAAAGCTCAAATTAGTGATCGGTTCTCAAACAAGAAATAGGAATTAGGGGCCCCACAGGAATATTTGCATGTTGTAAGTTGGAATTGTAGAGGATATCCATGGAGAAGAGGACCTGGATTGGGGCCCATAGCGGAAGGAAAGGATATTATCATTCTTGTAGAAACACATGAACATGATGGCTACAAAGTACCAGATTTCGAAGGGTATAAAAAAGTGTCAGTTTGGAACGAAGGTAACGAAACGGGCAAAGGCAATGGAGGGGTTACAGTGCTAATAGATGAAAAGTGGCAGGGAATTGTTAAATTGGCAAAAGAAGACACAAATAAACAGTACATATGGCTACAAATAACAGAAAATGGAGTAACTTTTAGTCTAGCCGCTTGCTACTTTGCTCCAAAAAATTCAAAGTTTTATAAGAAACGAAATTTAGACAACGAAGACCCGTATGCATCATTAAAAAAAGATATCTCTATTTTTAGCACACTTGGAGATGTGGTTTTAATGGGTGACTTTAATGCAAGGACAGCTAATAACCAATCTCTTCAGTTGAGCAATGAAACCAAAGGGGAGAACAATCCTTTGTGGTTAGAGGAAGGAGGTGGTCTCCATTGGGAAAGATCATCTCAGGATGGTAATGGCACTATCAACTCATTTGGGACAGAATTATTGGGGCTTTGTAGTCTATTTGGCATGGTTATATGCAATGGTATGAGGGATTGGCCGAGGTCTGGAGGTATTACTTGCAAAACGTATAATGGTCAGAGTGTGGTGGACTACGTGGTTTGCTCCCAGAGTTTTAGTTCTAGACTGTTGGAATTTGATATTGAGGACTGCCCTATCGGGATGAAATCTGACCACTTACCTCTTCGGGTCAAACTACGCATTTCACCAATCAGCCAACACAACAAACAGGTTATGCACACGCAAAAAAAAGCCCTTCCCAAGGGTAAAATCCTCATAAATCAGGAAAATAGAGAATTATTCAATGCTGCTCTTAAGCAACATTTCCATGATCTGGAAAATAATGTGGAGTCTAAAGCAGCAAAAAAGGTTGATGTCCTTCACAATAATTTGCTGATCCCGATAATACACAAGGCATTAAATGCGTGCAAAAGGTCTCATCCCAAGATGGGGACAGCAAACACTTTTCCGGCAAATCCGTGGTATGATGAAGAATGTAAGGCAGCCAAGAGATCGCTAATGAAGAGAGGTAGGGACAAAGAGCTTAAGAAAAAATATGAAAAATTAGTGCAGTCCAAAAAAATAGAGTATGTAAACGAAAGAAGGAAGGAACTAATCACTCTTGGGAAACATAATCCTAAAGGCTTTTGGAGGGAATTGCAGCAAAAGAAAAAGGTGGTGGAAAACAATATTACAGATGCCCAATGGTTAGAATATGCTAGACTTCTTTACGAGCGGGCCCAAGAGAAAGACCACCCTCCCGTTATTAACACACCAGTGGAATTATTCAATGAGGAGGATATTAAACAAGGAATAAAGAACTTAGCAAGTGGCAAAGCACAAGACATAGATGGGCTACAGTCTGAATTTTTAAAATGGGGGACTGAAACTCTTGCCCCTCACATAAAAAGAATTTTCAACAATGTCAATCGGGAAGGTTTTCCTATGGAGTGGACTACCAGTGTGGTCATCCCTTTATTTAAAAGTGGTGATATCAATAACCCATCTAACTATCGCACAATTATGGTCAACTCTATCTTTGGCAAGCTATTTGGGAGCATGATTGAACGTAGGATCAGCAAATGGGCAGAAAATGAGGGCAAAAGAGCAAAGGGACAGGCAGGTTTCAGATCCAAGCACTCTACCATCGATCACTGCATCACCCTTAGACACTTGATTGAGAAAATTTGGGATAATCAGGGTGAGGAAGCTTATTGTTGCTTTGTAGACTTTAAGAAAGCTTTCGACACAGTGCCTAGAGACAAATTATGGTATCAGATGGAAGAATTAGGCATTCCAAATGCATATAGAGCAGCTGTTCATAGGCTGTATGAGAAGGTTAGTGCTAAAATCAGAACAAGTGAAGGTATGTCAGAATGTTTTGACAGCGACATTGGAGTTAAACAGGGCTGCCCTCTATCCCCCACGCTTTTTGGGCTATACATTGATAAGTTGGAAGCGTGGTTAAGCAAGGATGGCGGGGATGGTATCCAATTGGCAGGTTATGTAGTAAAATTACTTCTATATGCTGACGATCTTATCCTAATTTCAAAAACAGCTCATGGGTTAAGAGAACATCTAAAAGCCCTAGAACACTTTTGTCAGGAAGTTGGGATGCAAGTGAACACATCCAAGACTAAAATCATGATTTACTCATTGAATAGAAAAATTAAACAGCATACCTTTCTTTTTGAAGGCAGCCCACTTGATATAGTGAAAGAATACAAATATCTTGGGATTGACTTCCATTATAAGCTCAGTTGGGAAACCTGTAGAACGAAAAGGATACAGGGAGGTTGGAAAGCCTATTATTTGCTCCAAAATAGGTGTAGAAAAGCTGAACTTTGGGATTGGAAAACCAAGAAAACCCTTTTTGGTTTACTTGTCACGCCGGTTGTGCTTTATGGGTGCGAAGTGTGGGGAAGCAACACATCAAAGTGCAGTTGGAGACAGATAGAAAGAATCCAGAAACACCTAATAACAAATAATCTCAAAGTTAAAGCTACTGTTCCTTATGAAATTCCTGCTAGCTGAGGCGGGAGCTTTTCCTTTGGAAGCTTCAGCGATAACCCGGTTGTTAAGTTATCTAAAAAAGGTCGAAAACATGGATAACCACCGGTGGCCCAAAACGGTTATGGAGGAGATTCTAGTCCGAAGAAAGAAAACATGGATGAAACAGAACATCAAGTGGCTAAACAAGTGGAACATCGAATTACATGAGTGTCCTGACACCAACAGTGAAATAAAAAACTATGTGAAGGAAAAATTCAGGACTGCCATGTGGTCAAATCAGATCGGACGAAAAAAAGCATATTACATCAAAGAGTTTAACCCAGCTAAGGAACATGGTGAAAAACCATATTTAGGTGCAACTATTAAAGGGAAAGCGAGGCTATTAATTGCTCAATTGAGAACGGGGTCCCACCATCTTAGATGTGAGACTGGTAGGTGGAAGACACCTAAGGAAACTTGGGAAGAAAGAACGTGCTTATTTTGTAATAAGGGAGTGGTGGAAACGGAGTGGCACTTCGTCATGGAATGCACAGCGTACGAAAATATCCGTAATCAGTACTCAAGTATTTCAGATGTGGGCAATATGCAGCAGTTATTTGAGGAGGATAAGATAAATCAGACGGCTAGCCTCCTAGTCAAAATTAATAGCAGGAGATCTGATTTGGAGAAGAGTTTGGAGACAAACTAAGTTGTTGGTCTCGGTCCCATAGACTGTTTAGTCTCGTGGACGTCATTAAAATCTTTCATTCATTCATTCATAAGTTTTTCGGACTTTGCGTTTTTGGAACTCGAGGACCTTTCCTTTCCAAAAATAGAAACTTTCCAAAAATAGAAACTTTCTAAAAATAGAAAAAGCAAACCCTAAAAAATAGGGAACCTTGTTTGGTCCGAAAATGCCAAAAATGAAAAATCAAAAAAGCAAGATTTCCTAAAAAGTAGGAAGTCTCAGATTTGGCCGAATTCACAGTCGATCTTCGTTTCCTGGGCCTTCTGAGCGCTTCCATGACGTCTACGCACTGATTCAAGCATGAATTACGGACTTGGCTCGGCAAACTCTCGACAAACTGACCTGAAACTCTGACAAAGTGATCCCTTGTAACTGTTGCAAGGAGACAAAACCCTAAAAACTAACAGGCAACTGGGGGTCTCCGTCAGCGATGGGGCGATGTGTGAAAAGGTCACAACAGGTTGTTGGAGCTAGTGTGTTCGGATGTTTTTGGTCCCACGGAGGTAACGTCAATTGGTGGGCCTAATTATTTTATTACTTTTCTAGATAATTGCACTAGGAAGGTTTGGATTTATATGTTAAATAGACAATCTGAAGTTTTTGGCAAATTTAAGAATTTTAAGGCACTTGTTGGAAACCAAATCGGCAACAAAATTAAGTGCTTAAAAACCAATAATGGTGGTGATTTTTGTTCCATAGAATTTGATCAATTTTGTGTAGATAATTGTATTCAAAGAATCAAAATTGTTCCTTTCACCCCTCAAGAAAATGGTGCAGTGGAGAGGTTGAATAGAACAATTTTAGAAAGGGCTCATAGTATGCTCTCCAACACTGGTTTGGGAAAATAGTTTTTGGGTGGAGGCTGTTAATATAATTGTCTATTTGATTAACCGAGGTTTATCCTCTCGATTAGGTTTTGAAATTCTAGAGAATTGGCAGGGAAGGATAATTTCATGTAGTCATATGCGGGTATTCGAATGTGAAGCCTTTGTTCATATCCCACAGAAAAAATGAACGAAGCTTGATGTTAAGTCCAAATGGTGTATTTTTTGTAGTAAACGTGACCACTATTCGGGCAGTGTTGGGATTAGTTGTTTACAATCTTGAACTAGAGCAACTTGATGTAAAGCCTACATTTCTACACAGTGATCTAGAAGAAGAATTATATATGAAACAACCAAAAGGTTTCAAAAAAGGACATGAGAATCTAGTTTGCAAATTGAAATGCAATTTATATGGGCTGAAACAAGCTCCGCAACAATGGTACCTCAAGTTCAATTTCTTCGTGACTAAGCAAAATTTCTCCAAGTGTGAATCCAATCTGTGTGTTTATTACAAGGTTTTGGAGAATGGAGAATTTGTGTTGCTGTTGCTATATGTTGATGATATGCTAGTGACCGGAACTAGCATGAATGTTGTTAGCAAGCTGAAACAACAATTAGCCAACAAGTTTTCGATGAAGGATCTAGGGGCTGCTAAGAAAATCCTTGGAATGACAATCATAAGAGATAGGCAAAAAAGAGAATTAAAATTGTCACAACAAAAGTATATCAAAAAGGTTTTGGACAAGTTTCACATGAAGAATGTTAGGACTGTCATCACTCCTTTAGCTAATCATTTCAAGTTATCCTCTGAGTTGTGTCCTAAGACACAAGAAGAAAAAGAATATACGAAAGGAGTGCCTTATTTCTCTATTGCTGGGAGCCTTAAGTACACAATGGTCTGCACAAGACCCGACATTACTCATACAGTGGGAGTGGTCAGCAGGTATATGAGAAATCCTGGTAAGACTCATTGGCAAGCAGTGAAGTGAATTTTGAGATATTTGAAGGGCACTTCACAACATGTTTTAAGATTTAGAGGGAACGAGGTTCAACTACAAGGTTTTGTATAATGTCCCCTTTTTTGTGAGCATCAGAGTTGGTATGATTAGCCTATCATTTGACCCCCGTAGGCTAGTGTTGTGGATTTGAGGGTCCAATCTGGGCATAATGAGCTCTTCAAGTGGCAATTGACAATGTTTACCTCTCCAAATTGTTGGTAGATTCTGAGGCTAAGTTATTTAGGGGTTTCTGGCTTCATTTGTTTGTACTTACTATTTATAGTAAGTCAGTGAGTTGATAGAGGCCAGCCTTACTATTTTTAGTAAGGTATCCTGTTGGGCAGAATGTGAAATTGGTAAGTTGATGGCAAAGTCAGAATTGAAGAATGACGTTTATTTATAGAATTTTAATTATTATTAAAAGTGCACAACATTAAATGTTTAATTCACTTTATATTAAAGGAGTATTTAATATTATAAAGTCAAAATGTTAAAAGTGCATATTATTATGACTTAAGTTGGCTTTATAATAAAGGGGTCATTAATGATATAAAGTCAATTTATTAAGTGCCTTGGTTTAAGTGCCCAATTAATGAGATATATTAAAGTCAATTATTAAAAGTGCATTTAAGTCAAATTATTTAAGTTATGGATGTGGGTGCCCAAGTGAAGGATTTTATTAAAAAGGACAAAAGAAAATATTTTAATATGTTTTAAATGATTAAATGCCTTATATGAAATCAACCTCATTGATGGAGAGTATAAAAGGCATTGGGAAAAGCAAAATTGATTATCTTTTGATCATTCAACATTTGGCTTTCAGCTATTTGGCATTGGAGAAGAAACCAGGGGGATTTTTCTGCAAATCTTGGTCTATGAGAATGTAGCCTCTCATAGATTTATGCAACCTGAGGGTGTGGAAAATCATCTGAAGGCTGCCATTACAAGAGGCTTTATTCAAAAGTCTCATTGAGCTACATTGGAGCAAAATTGTGAAGTTTTCTTGAGGGATTTGAAGAGTTGCTATTGGAAATCATTAAGGCATCCATGACTGTGAGTTTCTACTGCTGAATCACCCTTGCCGGTCGTACATTTGTTGCTGACAAGCCGTACCAAACACTCATAGCATGGCCATACTTTCTCATATGCTGGCCGTTTGAAGTATGGAGAGAATCGTCTCTTGTTTGATGGCTCTTTGGCTTCATTTATGGGCATCTTAAGGTCTGCAATGAATTTGCTGATCCAGATTGGTGGAGAAATGATTACCTTCAGCCAGACATCCTTCACAAGGGTTTCTACCAAAGGCAGATTTGCATTTCCAGATTTTGTAACATCTTTGCTTGGCCTCTCCAGGTATGAGTCAATGTTATGGCATTATTAAATATATCAATTTCTAAAGAGCTGTTTGTATTTGCAAGTCACTGTAAATCTGATTTGAAAATTATAAATATATTATGGGTTTGCTTCAGCAAGTAATTTAATTTGCAAAAGTCTATCAATATTATTCAACTAGCATTGTATGTGTTATTTGCTTTCTCCTGGCATTTATTTTGGAAACCTCAAAACAAACCCAAAATCATTCAAAACAAAGCAAAACAAGAGACTTGAAAATTACGAGCAATTCATAGGCAGACTTCGGAGTAGTGAATATCTCAACAAGGGCTGGGATATTACGTTTTGTCGATTCTCATATGGTGGTGACTTGGAGGAAAGGCAATAAATTTATTGATATCCGTAATTTGATGTGCTTATTACAAAATGGAGAGGGAATCTCCTTATATAGAAAATTTTTAGAAAACCATGTTTCTAGAAGAAACTGACAAAAAGATGCTAAAAAAAGACTAAGATAGAGCAATTACAAAAAAGACAACTAATTTACCTAAAATAGCTAAGATGACCATTAATATTACATTTATAATTTTAATACCCTCCCTTAATGGTCATCGTACAATAAAAAAAAACTAAGTCTACCCAAATTGTGTTGGTCATCAAAATGCATAGCATTTACTTTGCAAAACTTCGCCAAATGCAAAAACTCGCCAAACTTCGGAAAAGTTGGTACGGGCAAAAAACTCGGCAACTTAAAAAATTGCTTAAACTTCATTAAAATCACATTTTTTTTGCAAAATTCAATGATAAGATGCATCCAATGAGTCAATAAAATGAGAACATAGAAGAAACAAGCTGAGTCTAGTTATATTTGATTGATTTGAAAGAAAATTAGATACAAAATCGCATCCCCATGTGGAATGCTCAATACGCTGATAGTATACTAATAGTTTGAAACAAAATGAAAATAGCAAATTGTTTTTGTAAAACTGAAAGTAAATACAACATTAATATATTTCAGCTTTTACAAATTCACATCTTCCTCTTCCCATGTCTAGTATTTCTCAGTGTTCTCACTACGGGAGCGGCTGTAGTTGTAGGCATCTGCTGTGGCTCCTCAACCTCCATCCTGGATGCAGAGGCTACTACCGGTGGCTCTGGCACTGCCAATGACTCCTCCTCAGGATCATCCTCAATGTCATCCAATGAGAATGCAAATCCACCCTCGTCCTCCATTGCTTGTCGCTCAAAGTCATAAATCTCATTGTCAGAAAACAATGGAGGTTGCTCATCTTGCCCTATCCAATCATTGTATGGATCTATCTCATCCAAATCAATTGGATCATCTGATATCTCCTTAACTTGTTTTTTGCGCAGCCGAAGATTATATTGCACATACACAAGGTCATTCAGGCGTTTCTGAGCTAGTTTGTTCCTTTTCTTTGTGTGGATGGCCTCAAACAAGCTCCAATTGCGCTCACAATTGGAAGAGCTACAAGGCTGCGATAAGACACGGAGGGCAAATTGCTGGAGATGTGGGGTATTTCCACCCCAATTTGACCACCAAACATCTACAAAAAACAAATTAAGAGTTAGAAGAGAACCTAGAAACTTAGAAAGGAAAGTCAAAACTCAAAAGTTGAAATTTGAAAACATATTTTATCAAATTATCAATATTTGTAACTTGTAAATTTCAAAATTTATACCTGGTGGTTGATTGTGTATTGCTCTCTTTGCTAGCTCTAAAGAGAAGAGTTCACCCCTTTTTTCTCTATAACTTTGGATTTCATTAACAACAAGGTCTCCTGCATCAAGGTTAGGTGACATTCTCTGAATGCACTTCATGAGTCCCTCCATAACCTCTCCAGTAGGATCTGAGTAGGTGCTTGAATGGAAGAAATGAGGGTTCAAGAAGTAGCCTGCTGCATGGATGGGTTGGTGGAGTTGATGGTTCCACCTCCTGTCAATAATCTCCCAAATGGGATCAAATTTGAGGCTGTCCCCTTTATAATAATTTTTTATAGCCTCCTTGGCCCTATCCATGGCCTCATAAAGATATCCCATTGGGATTTTATCCCCATCCACCAAGCGGAGCACTCTAACCAAGGGCTCTGAAAGCTACAAATTACAATATAAAAATGCAAAAAGATTAGAGTTTCAAATTTACAATGAAAGACATCAAAAAATTTATTCAATTTG
Source organism: Sequoia sempervirens (assembly GCA_007258455.2). NCBI lineage: Eukaryota > Viridiplantae > Streptophyta > Pinopsida > Cupressales > Cupressaceae > Sequoia > Sequoia sempervirens. Next base: position 72,634 of record VDFB02119731.1, on the reverse strand, counting down.
AATTCAAATTCAAAGTTTTGAAATTGAAGTTACCTTCACAATCTCTGCAGCCTTTTTTGCAAATTCAGCATCAAACACAATTCTTGACACGTTATCTCCATCCGGCTTCTTTGAATAGGTTGAGTCATCCCATGATTTACTCACAAACATTTGTTTTAAAGCCGTCAAAGAACCAAGAATGCTTTGCAACGTTAAGAAGATCGTTGCAAACCTTGTGACACCTGGCCTCACCAATTCTTTCCCATGGGTGTGCTCCCTCATCAAGCGAAGAACCCAAGGGTGATTGTAGATATATTTAGTGATTCTCCTCGCGTCCTCTACAATTGGTGTGACCCAATCTAGTTTTCCTATGTCCTCCAAAAGAAGGTCAAGGACATGAGCTGCACATGGTGTCCAAAAAATTGAGGGGTGTTTATCTTGGAGAAGTCTTCCTGCTGCCACATATGCTGCTGCATTATCAGTTATGATTTGCACAACATTTGCAATCCCCACCTCCATGCAAACTCCCTCCAACATCTTAGCCAAATTTTCTGCACTTTTTACAATGTGGGAGGCATCAACTGATTTTAAAAACACCACCTCTTCTTTGCATGCAACCAAAAAATTAATGATGGTACGGTTTTTTCCATCCGTCCACCCATCAGAAAGAATAGAGCAGCCATATTTTTGCCATTTTTCTTTTTGCTCCTCTACTGCTGCCCTTGCCCTTTCAGTTGCATTAGTAAGCAACCTACAAGTACAAAGTGAAATTAAGTACACAATTTTAATTTGTAAACAAAAAAATAGCTTAAATTCATCATAAATTAAACTTAAAAAACATAAATTAAATAACATAAACTAACCTCCCACTCAAGTCCGTGCGAGAAGGCGCCTTGTAGCCTTTTCCTGCAACTGTCAATGCGGTGACCAAATTGTGCCAGTAAGGAGAACTCGCCACATTGAAAGCAATATTGTTAAAATACCAAAAATCTGCACAAGCAATGTCTGCTTGCTCATGCACCTCCCTATTCCATCCAGTCGCCTCTAAGGAAGGTTGTGCACCAGTTGTGTTTCTAGGCACAAAAAAACTATCCAACCGTGTCGGTGTAGGTCCTGTAGCTGCCCTTGCCCCTGGTGCTCTACTAGAGGAAGATGAAGGGATGGAGGTTGAGGTGCCAATGGGTTGCCTTGACCTTCGCACACGTGGGCCACGAAGAGAGCCCACTATCTCCTGAATCTCCTGAGTAACATCATAATCATCATCTGACTCAACTGGAACACCTTGAGAAGAGGCAATGGTTGCTTGCATTGCTGCTCTTGCCATCTCTCTTTTCATTTTTTTTTCTTCTGCAGCTGAAAGTATGGCATTCATTTGTCTTTTTATTTCCTCTGTTGTATGAGGACATTCCTTAGCATCACGTTGAGGGATGCCTGCAAGGTGGTACTTGAGGCGATTGATGCCCCCACGATATACTTTTTTACATGGAATGCAATATACTGTGCCAGGTATGGGTCCTAGATAAGCATACTTCCAAGCAGGATCTCTAGCTCCTGGAGGACGTTTACCTACAAAGTCCGCAGGCACGGATGGGGCAGAGCCTGAGGCAGAAGTGGGTTCAGAAGCCATTATCAATTAATTATTAACCTACACAAAGTGAAAGTCATAGCACAACTTGTTAGTTTTTGATAGAAAATTTAAAAACAAACTAAATTAGATTAAATCAAGAGAGATTACTTTAAGTTTAAATTACTAAAAATCTATCACTAGATTCTAAATCTAAACATTTTCATAACAAAAAAATTGGATTTAAAAATAAAAAATAAAAACTAGGGTTTCAAAAAAATGTGAAAAAATGTAAAAAATATGAAAATGACTTCAAACTAGTAAAAAATTAAGCTAATCTAAGATTGTAAGCATGTTATTCAACAAAAAAGAGGATTCAATCATTCAAAACAAAAAAAAAATAACTAGGGTTTAAAGAAAATTTAAAAAAAATGAAAAAATCAGCAAAATATGTTAAAAAATCAGAAAAAATCATTAAAAAATCTTGTTTTGATGAATCTAAATCTTGTTTTGATGAATCTAAATGCATTTAAATCATTTTCACACTACAATCAAATGATTTTTAAACATAGAACCAACAAGAATGAAGAATTTTTTAAAAAAGAAGAAAGAACAAGAAAAATGAGAAACCCTACCTGGAAATCCAATTTGCCTTCTAAATTCGATGTAAATGCCCTTCAAATCTTGTCTTTTGGATGCAAAATCACTGCAAATGAGTGCACAATGCCTTGGAGAGGTTTTTTGCTGAGTGTGAGAAGAGAGTGAATGAAAAAAGACAACTTAAAATTGCTTTTTAGCGGCTGCTTGGGCGTTCTAACTGTCGCGCGGGTTTTTCTGGAAAACTCGCCGTACTTTCTGGAAAAACTCGCCAAAAGTACGGCGAGTTTTTCCAGAAAGTATGGGCGAGTTTTCTGGCGTACAAGTGCCTGAAAAACTCGCCCCCTGGAAAAACTCGCGAGTTTTTCACTACTCGCCGGGTTTTGTGCGAGTCTTGCAACTATGATGCATAGTATCGACTCCTTCTTTTCTTCTACCACTGAGCACTTTGCTAAGATGCTTCCTGGTTGAACTCTCATCGCCAACCATTTTCTGCAATACCTCTGTATATGACCAATCTTCCCATAGTAATGGCAAGTAATAGACTTCTTCTTGGAGCTCTCCTCTGAATCGCCTCGTCCTTTCTGTTGAGTGGACTTGCCTTTGCCAATGTCCTTGGCAGTAAATGCTTGTTCAACACTAGGAGACTCACTACCGCTCCCAAACTGCTTCCTCCACCTATCCTGCTACAAAAGCTTGTTGCATAGTTCATCAAACTTCAAGTCAACATTGGTGGATGTAATGTTGACTGTTTCGATAAAGTGCTCATAGGAATGTGGCAAACGCTTCAAAGTGATCACCACCATATCCTCCTCTTCCATCATACGACCAATGGCCTCTAGTTGATCACGAATATTTTTTATTTTCATCAAGTGCTTCTGCAAAGACACTTGGTCATCCATCATAATAGAAAAAAACATATTCTTCAAAAAGAAAGCCCTTCCCTTGTCTGAGGTCTCATGAACATCTTTCAAATGCTTCCAGATCTCCGCAGCAGATTTACCAGATGGTATTTCTGGTAACATCTCATCAGTGATAGATAATCTAAGAAGCACGACTACCTCCCTATTACCTCCATCATACTTGTTTTGATCCTTCCCAGCAGTAGTGGGACGAAATTTTGTACCTAACAAGCGCATCTAGACACCGGTACTCAAAGATGGTAAGCATCCTCTGCTTCCACGTGTTGTAATTCTTTCCATTGAACCTTTGCAAACTTTCCAATATAACATTGGACAAAGTTGCCATCCCTCCCATTTTCCAAAGCACAAAAAAACAAGGTAACTCTGTGATCTGCTGGCAAAACACTGGACAATCAGCTGGCACAACACCTGATTTTTCAAAAATGTCTGAAAAAGAGGCTCAGAAACTGTAAGATTTTTTAGAAAAACCCTCGAAAACTCTGAAAGTGAGATTTTTTTTCAGAAAAAATCCTCCAAAAAACTTTTGAATGACAGCAGAAAAATTTTCAAAAACTCTTGTAAATATTTTTTAAGAAAAAAAATTTTGAAAACTCTTTGCAATTTTTTTATTTTTCCCAAAAAAATTGTCAAAACTAGCTCCAAATATTTTAAGTTACCATGAGAAAATCACCTCGAATAGCACCCAAAAAAGATCTCGAAAATCCCACCAAGAATTTGTAATCAAAATAATTTTTTGGCTTGAAACAAAGGGTCAAAACCCTAGTTGAAACTCTCAAAAACCGTAGACACAAAGCACAAGCCATAGAGAAATTTTCAAGCTCAAACCAAGTGCTAGAAATCACGGATCAGTTCACGAAACCCTAGCCAATGAAGAATGCCCTTACATAGGATGCGAAAACCAGGTCGCGGATGTGAACACATAAACCAACAAAAAATGCGTTGACGGCAAGGAAGAAAAATGCGGGCGTAGACAAATACAGGCACGAAATGAATAAAAAATCACGTTTGGCAGAAAGAGAAACCCGTGGCTAGAAAGAAGACCAAAACACAAACAAATGAAGACTTTGAAATCACGTCTAGGAAGAGCCGAAATCGCAGCCAAAGAAAACAAACAAATCGTGTTTTACAGAGACAAAAAGAGACGCCCACGATTTTTAGAACAAGATCCACGAATTTTTATCAAGAGGGTCGTGATTTTTTGGTGAGAAAATCTCATGAAAAAATCAAAAACAAAACCCTCAATCCTAAAAACTTCACACAACTAACCAAGGTCATGCGGCTTTGATACCATGATAAATTTATTGATATTCGTAATTTGATGTGCTTATTACAAAATGGAGAGGGAATCTCCTTATATAGAAAATTTTTAGAAAACCATGTTTCTAGAAGAAACTAACAGAAAATGCTAAAAAAAGACTAAGATAGAGCAGTTACAAAAAAGACAACTAATTTACCTAAAATAGCTAAGATGACCATTAATATTACATTTATTATTTTAATAATCTACCACTGGTTATGTGTTCACATTTGCAAGGGAAGTGCTCAGTTGGGTTTCTAGATTGCAATAAGTGGTAGCACTCTCTACTACCGAAGCAAAATACATTGCACTCACCGAAGATGCTAAGGAAATGTTATGGTTCCAGCTTTAATTGGGTGAATTGGGTTGTAAACAGCAAGTTTTCACTTTGTTTAGTGGCAGTAATACTGTGATTCATTAGGTGGAAAAATTCAGCTTTTCATTCTTGCACTAAGCACATAGACCTTCAATATCATTTCATCTAGAGTGTTCTTGAAGAGGGCAAGCTGAGATTGGAGAAGATACATTCTAGTTTGAATCCTACAAATGCACTTACGAAGGTAGTCACAAAGGAGAAGCTTGAGTTCTTCAGAGCTTCTCTTGGCCTCGTCAAAATGTAACAATAGGCCTGGAAAAGTGGGAATATCTGAGTATAACTACTTGCAGCAGTAGTTTGGACTTCAAGTGGGAGATTGTTGAGTGTGTGAAGTCCAACAGTCAGCAACTGTTTGTCTTCCCCTGCCTCTTCATTTCTTCCTACTGTCTTTACATATTTGGAGACTTTTATAAAATTTGTATGTTTAATGATGAGGATGTACATGTATCTGCTTTAACAAATAATAAAATAGAGACTGCCCTGCTTTTCCTGTGGATGAGGCCATTAATGGTGAACCACGTAATTTTTGTGTTGTGTCTTTCTTTACTGTACAACAGTTATTTGTTAAAATCAGAGTTTGTGATTCTTTCTTTGTTTGTATAATTAACACACCCTCATGCTGAAGTCTCAGATTTGAATTTTTATTTTTTTTAAACTTGTTTAGTTTTGGTTTTTTAAATTATCTTGTTTAGCTTGTAGGAAGAAAAGGTAAAAAATTAAACCTACGTACTGAAATCTCTTATTTATTTGTTTATTTATGTTTATGTTTTGAGGGGTTATGTATATGTCTTGATCTGTTCGGTAAATAGGAAAAAAGATGGAAAAAATCACAGGGCGGTAACCCTAGTTTGTCTCTGAGACACTGCAATAATGGCTATGTATTGTTTCTTTTCTTTGTGTAATTAGTGATAAAAGGAATGACACTTTTAACCATAATTTTCAATAAAACTATGATTCCCAGTTGAATAATAGCGAATTCAGTGGTTACATGGATTTTGTTTTTTATATTTTTAGATATCATCTGATATTTAAATTTTAGCTTTTTGAAATTAATCGATTGTAGCATATAGTAATCTATTTAATTGATTGCGATATATAGTAAATCTATCATCATTCTTATTTTAAGTTATTTATTATGAACATTTTAAATGGTTCGTTTGATATTTACTGTATTTGGTGATGTTCAAGCATGTGATACTTACAAATGATCTTCAAGCCAGAAAGATAACAAGAATATTCAAATAAATAAAGAATTTGAACAAGTGATCACTTCGATATAGAGACTTTGTAGTTACACCTAAGCTAACTAAGGAATACTGTAAAAACAGGGGATTTGAAAATGTGGGTACTCATAGATAAAGAATGAACTAAAACCCAAATATCGTAAGCATATAAATCAGGATTTGTGTATGTTGGTACTTACAATTGCATCAGTCTCACCATCGACGTGCCATTTGGTTATATCCCCTGCTTGAAGAACAAGCTTGCAGGATTCGTTCAACTTGTACGATGTACTTGAGGGCATTCCTTCACCTTGCCATCGCTGTAGGGCTCGCAACTGGAAGTTTTTCTTTGGAGGTATTGTGGATCCTTTACAGTTTCCAGAGATTGAAAATTCGGAGGAATTGCAGATGTTTGAGAAGTAGGAATATTTATTCGCCACCCAATGTGGAGCAGCAACACAAATAGATTGCAGATGATGCATGAGGAAATTCAAGCTGCGCCACTTTTTTGGTTAATTTCACAGAATGGTTTTAGCTACCATGTTATTTCAATTACTTTACTTAAATATACTAGCAATTGCACCTTAGTGTGCAATGGGTACACCAAGACGTTTGGAAGATCAATTAGGATAAATTTTGGTCTATTTTTTGCATACATTTTGCACAATACATGAGGTCACTTGGTAGGTCATTTAGTAAATGATGTTGTTTGTGCAACAAATGTCTCAACATGGAGAGGAGAGGGAGAGATATAGAGAAAGGAGAGAGGGAGGGATAGAGATGGAAGAGATATATATAGAGAGAGGGAGATATAGAAAGATAAAGATAGAGATAGGAAGTGATATAAAGAGAGAGGGTGAGATATAAGGGTAGAGAGATGGAGAGATAATAAGATAGAGATAGAGAGGCAAATAGATATAGAGAGAGAGAGAGAGAGGGAGGTCTATAAAGAGGGAGAGAGATGGATGGACAAGGAGAGGTAGACATGCCTAGAGATAGAGGGGGAGAGGGGAAGATAGAGAAATATATATAGAGACAAATGAGAAGAGAAAGAGATAGGAAAGATCTTTATGTTTGTCTCCTTCTCTATCTCTATGTTTCTCATTCTCTCTCAATTTATCTTCCTCTCACCTATTTCTCTCTATACTTGTCTTCCCTTCTCTCATCCTCTCTCTCCCTCTCCCTCTATTTTTTTTATCCCTATATATCTCCCCCTCTCCCTCTTTATATCTTAATCTCTCTACCTCTATATGTATATATCTTTCTACTATTTCTCTCTCTCTATCTCCCTCACTCACTATCTATCTATGTCTCTCCTCTTATGTCTTTTCCCATCTCTCTCTTTATTTATCTCTTACTATCTCTATCTCTATCTCTCTCCCTCTTTATTCCTCTGGATTTCTACCTCTATCTTTGTATCTCTATATATCTCATTGTCCCCCTCTCTATTTCTCACCCTCTTACTATCTCTATCTCTTTCTCTCTCCCTCTTTATTCCTCTATATTTCTACCTCTATCTTTATATCTCTATAACTCTTTGTCCCCACTCTATTTCTCAATTTGTATCTAAATCTCTTTGTCCCCCGCTCTATTTTTCAATTTCTCTCTCTTCTCTCTTTTTGTATCTCCTTCACACTATCTATCCCTTCTCTCTTTGGTTTGCAATGGGTATGCCAAAGAGGTGAGGAAGGTCAATTAGGGAAAAAATTTGGTCTATTTTCTACATACATTTGTGTAGTGCATGAGGTCAATTGGTAGGGCATTTATCAAATGATGGTTTTCAACAAAGGTCTCAATGAAGAAGTGATAACTTTAATTCAACTATGTATCCACTTATAGCGATCTAAACATGACTAAAACAAAACCTCTAAGAGGAAGGGAGAGGGAGAGAGGGATAGAAAGAGGGAGGGATAGAGGAGGGAAGAGAGAGAGAGAGAGAGAGAGAGAGAGATAGGGGGTAAGGAGATAGAGATGGAGAGGAATATAGAGATGGAGGTGGAGATGGAGATAGAGATGGAGGAGAGGGATATGGAGAGGAAAAGTAGGGATAAAAAGAGAAGAGAGATGGATAGATAGATACCTCTCTATTTCTCTTTCTCTCCCTCTATCTCTATCTTTGTTTCTTTCTTCTCTTTTTTTTCTCCCTCTTCCTCTCTCTATCCCTCCATTTCTATCTTTGTTTCTCTAACTCCATCTATCTTTATCTATGTGCATGTCTTTCTCCTTTGTCTCATTTTCTCCCCCTCTCTTTCTCTCTCTTCCGTCCTTTCTCTTTCTTATCCCTCTATTTGTATGTATCATCTCTATTTTCATGCCAATTGACATTCATTTTGTGTGTGTTCCAAGTTTCAATGCAAAATTGTAGTTTGGATTGGGTTGATAGAGCTAAGGAGATGAACATATGCAACCTTGAAGTTGCAAAATTATTGGTGGTTTGTTTCTTTGATTAGTGATAGATTTGACAAAAGGTAAAGCCCAAGGCTTTATGAGCGAAAAAACATGGGGCAAGGCTATGGTAAAAACATCACAAGAGAGAATGCAATAGATGGATCATAGATGGGCTCCTACACGAAACCCAAGGCTTAAGAAACAACAAGATTGTATTAATGATTATATTATTTATATATTTATATTATATTATTTATTATATTTATATTACATTATATATTACACTATATAATATTGTTTCTATATGTTTATTATTAGTTTTGTCAGAGGCAATATACTAATGATTCATCAAGTTTTATTAGTTTGGCAAGAATCAACCAATTGGATCCAAAAATTAAATTATGTTGACTATATTTAGTAATGTTTAATATTTGTTTCATATTTTTTTAATATTAAAAAACCATTTTGCTTCAATTCTATTGGGTAATAGTAGTGTACATTAATATTTCAATGATGTAAGCATTTTGAATAATGTTTGATTAGTGTCTAACTAGGGGAGAGGGACCATATATTTATACTATATATTGTAAATAAATAGTCCAAACATAAACAACAACAAAAAATAACCGGACCCATACTTGAACACATAAAACCTCTGAGTGTTATATAAAAAAAACTTAAATATATTCATGAAGAAGTGAAATAAGTATTTTTGTGTCTCAAATAAAATATCATAACTATCCACTATAAGTGTGTCATTTAAAAATTAAAATGCTCATTTAATCAAATAAAATAAGACACTAATTTAAACAAGTATTGTTATCATAGTGAAAATATTGTTCTTATGTGTACAACTATTGGGGTAGCAATGTACAAGCATTGGAGTATTTTATATTAATAGTTTGTCCTATCACAAATATAAAAGGTGAGCACAATAAATACCATGTATTTTCCCATTAAATGTGAAGGATTTTCAAAAAGTTTTAGTGTTCAACTATTGGTCCACTTTTGTTTGATATAAGTTGTATTTTAAATAATTATGTATTATTTTTATAACAACAAATAGTTTTTTTGTGTTCAACTATTGGTCCTGTAAGATGGGGTAAAATAGTCCTAGTTTAGATAAAGTGATAGCCAACACTTCTAAACTATAAACCCAATCTAAAACAATAGAATACAAACAAGGAGAGAAATCAAAATGTGAGCATATGAAATAGAACACTCCCCATTGAAGTTGATTCCTTCTCTTGTCTCTCCTATTTCTCCTTTCACAAACTTTTCCCTCAGATTTGAAGTAGACTTGTGCAAATAACTGCAAATTGTGAGTAGAAAGATGGATACAAAATGGTTGTTAAGGCAAAAATGGAAGAGGAAGGCTGCTTAGAAAGATTCCAAGATCAATGGATGAGAATCCATGAGAGGGAGGTTACGAAATGGATGGTCAAGATCGAGTTTCTAGAAAGATGTCAACACCAACAGTGGATGATTGATGCACCAAGAATATGCTATTCATGGGAGGATTATGACACCGACGACTATAACAGAGACGACTATGATAGATATTAAATGAGCAAGTGGAGGAAAATGGATGAATTAAAAATTGGAAAATGATTAATTCATGAGGAGAATATTTGACCAAGTAGAAAATAAATAATTCATTTGAATTATTTATTTGAGGAAAATGGAAAATGGACATTTAAATAAATCAATTTACTTAAATGGGGAGAGATGGAAATTAGACACCAAATAATTAATTTGAATTAATTATTTAATGGGGAGAGGAATGACGCATAATTAAATAATCTTGACAATTATTTAATTATAGAGGAATGAAAAGGTCAATTGCATAAAAAAATAACCATTATTATTATCTGACTGTAGGTGAACGATAAAAGATAAATAATTAAATAAATAATGATTTATTTAATTATTGAAGAAAGGGGGTGTCAGTGACGCAATTAATTTATTTAATTGATCAGGATAGAATAACGCTTGGAAAATGAATTAATGAATATATTAAATAATTAAAAATTATTTAATTAATAGAGGAATGCGATTAGGGATAATCAAATAATTAAAATTGTTTAATTATTGAAGGACGACGACCAAGAAAAATGACACTCGTAGACTTAGGACATTTTTCAATGTCTACATTTTTCCCCTCTTTAACATAATGCAATTCATCACATTGTGTCAAAGAAATTCAGTCAAAAGATGCCCAACATCTAGGAGCTTCTTCAATTCCACCTTGACAAGGAGTGCAATCTGGGGGTGCTTTTTTCTCAATTTCTATTTGTATGGCTTAGCATTTGGTAGTAGTGGTAAGTGATGCAAGACTAGTTCAGGATCCAATCTAGGCATATCAACATACGACCATGCGAAATTGACTTGTCTTTCTGAAAAGAATGCTATAAACTCAAGCTTTTCCTTGATGGTCAAAGATGTTGCTAATTGTATGATTCTAGAATTGTCTTGTGTACCAATGTTTGCTTCTTCTGCTTCTTCTATAAGCAACAACAATCTCTCTTAGTCTATAGGGAGACAGTCTAGTCCTCCATCCTCGGGCCCCTCAGAGAGGTTTTCACCTTCGAATACATCCTTTATTTTTACTTTTTCACCATCAATAGGTGCCTTTTGATTTTCACCTGAAGACCTATTATTTTTATTTTTACTTTTGTCATTTTCACTTTTGTGACTAGAGGACAGAACAACCTCACCAAACTATGTTGCATCATTGAGTTCTATAGCAAATCCAACCTTATGATCCCCACTTGGTATTCCTTCACAAAGTCCCAAGAACTCAATAACGGCTTCGTCGTTCTCAAAAGTGTCCAAACTTGGTGGTTCTTGTTGATCCCAATCTATGAGTTGAGGGTAAACAAGGGGTAAGCCATCATTAGTATTGTCAAGGGTCATGGTGTAGGCTGATAGGGTAAAGACAAAGGTAGGGTCATTAGGTTCCCAAGAGGTACGGTCAATGGATTCCCAAAAGTAGTGTTTGAGCCACTCTTCTTTTGTCAAACGTATCTTTGGATGGGGACTTGGTGGGTTTTGCGAGGAATCAACTATAAGCATTTGATCAAATTCCCCAAATAGTTTATTGAGGTCCATGAAAGTAGTGGAGGATAGGGAATCGGCATCAAAATCCGAAGAGTCCTTGTATGTCTCAATCTCATCTGAAGCATCATCAACCTCACCCAAATGTAACCCAATACCACAAATAGTCACTTTTATTGGTTCAAACCCTAACCCTTAATTCTTTCACAATTTAGGAGGTTGTAGAGGTTCCAACATTCCTTTTTTATTTAGACCAAGAGCACTATGTCCATCATATCCCTATCGCTTCATTATCTAGAACCCTTTTGGATACTATTCAATTGGAAATTTATTTGTTTTAATGTCCTCCTCTTCTCTATACAACCATGTGAGAATATGGTCATCTAGAGATTCTTTGGAAATTTCCCCCCATTTAGTGAAGGTGGTAGGGGGATTATGAATTGACCTTAGGTTGCACAAGATGTGGCTTTCCATAAGACTTCAATGATTTAGGCAACTTTCCAATGAAAAAGACTCTTCATATTGTATTCTCTACATCCTATGTCATGGATGTGGATCTTGGGTGTGGAAGGTGTGATGAATGGAGTGGATGATTTGACAAGAGTGGATGGATCAATGTAGTGAGATGGAGTGGTGGATGAAGTGGAAGGTGAGGCCTCTTGATTGATGGGCACTTAACGTTCAACAATTTCTTTTAGGTTTGAACAATATTGAAAAGGATTATGGTCACCTAGAATAGTGATTTTAGTGCCATTGTGGGGGAATTTGAGGTATTGATGGTAGTTGGATGGAATAGTCCTCATGGCATGAATCCTTGGGTGGCCAAGGAGGAGATTGTAATGCAAATCTAGATCCAAGACATGGAATACTATGTCCTGTATTGTTGGGCCAAATCTTATAAGAAGTGAAATTATGCCTTCGCTTGCTTGAAATTATGCCTTCGAGCAAGCGCTCAACATCATCATAAGCTTTGATTACAATTCTCTTGGTTTAGTCAATACAATTCTTAGAGTATCCCAATGTTTTCACCAATTTTAGTGAGCAAATATTTAGACTTGCTCCACCGTCTACTAGGAATCGTCTGATCTTGTGTTTATTAATGCATACTTCAAGGTGTAGGGGGTCATTATGATCAGATTTTGGTGTAGAAAATTCTTACTTTAAGAAGGTGACATGGTGCAACATAGCTAGGTATCCAACCATGGCCTGAAATGCATTGACATCTAGGTTAGCGAGTACAAATGCTTCTTGCAATTATTTGTCAAGGATGGATCTATGTTGTGGGGATATGTGAAGGAGCTCCAAGATAGAAATTTTTGGGGGGGTTTTTTCCCAGCTGATCCAAGAGATTATATTGACTCTTTGGCTGTGAGTTAGAGGGAGGACCTGGAATAGTTATCCTAGTTCGGCAGGTGGCAACAACACAATCTGATCTTGGCTTGTTTATGGTGATAGTGGTGATGCACTCATCAAAGGATCTCACATTAAGAATGATGGTGTTGTAATTGTGTTTGACTGTGACATAATTGGCATTATTGTTGTTGTTCCCTAAGCTGGAGGCTTTTCCTCTATCATGGTCTTGTAAGGGAGTCTTGAATATGGTATGGTCAACATTGGTTTTTCCTTGTGAATCCCCCACTAATATGGTCCCATCTTCAATGAGGTCTTGAATAAATTTTTTGAGCATCCAACATCTAGTTGTTTTGTGTCCTTTTGAATGGTGGTATTCATAGTATTCACCTTCTTTCCACCAATCAAGTTTGATCAATGAAGGTTCATAGTTTTTTGTGTCTGGTAGTGTGATGACAATAGATTGTAAAAGTTGTTTGATGATTGATTTGATAGGTTCACCCAAGGGGGTGTATGCTCTCTTGGCATGGGGATGACCTCTTCTTTGTTGATTATTTTGGACAACATTCAATGTTTGGTTTTGACCTTGTGTTTGTGTTTTTGATATGTTTGGTGTATTTGATGAGGAGGGACCTTTAAGTTGAATGGTTGGACCTTTGGTTATCATTTTGGCATTGAAAACTCCATCGTTTGTGACATTTTTGTTTTAGGACCAAATTTGCTCTTGTCATTGTTGGATTTTGGATTTTCTTTGTTTATTTTGATTAGTCCTTTTGCAATAAGACCTTTCTCAAGGATTTCTTCAAAAGTGGTGTAACATTGGATTTGAATTCGACTCATCAATACTCTGTTAAGGTTTTTCACAAACATGGTGACCAATTGTTAATTAGGAATGTGACAAGGGAATTTTCTAACCAAACCCCGCCATCTTTGGTAAAACAAGGTGAGTGATTCTCCTTCTTGTTTGGTTGTGCTCAATGTTGCAAGGGTGACATCTTTTTTAATGTTGAAGGTAAAATTATTGATGAATTTGTCAGCTAGTTCACCCCATGTTCTAATTCCTGGAGGATAGTGTGAAAACCAATCTAGAGCTAGCCCCATAAGGCTTCACGGGAACAGTCTCATTAAATAGGTAGGGTCATATGAGAGTTCCATACATGATGTGTTGAATTCTCGAATGTGCTCTATTGGATCCCTTGTTCCCTTATACTTAGGCAAAGGTGGTGTTGTGAAATGGGGGGGAAAGGGTGGCATGTATAGATTTTGATCGAATGGAAAGGGGCACAATTCCTCCATAGAATAGGTCTTTTTATTGGTTCCCATTTGCATATTTTTCATCTGTTGTTGAAGAGTCTATATTTTTTTGTATCAAAAAGTCAAAGGATGGTGTTGCATTGTTTTGGTTTGGTGTCATGATGTTGGTATGAAGGTCATATGGGGGATTTGAATTAGGATGGATGCTTTGTGATGTGGGACCTTGGTAGCCATGTTGATGTGTGTTGTTTTGATTTGGGATGAAATTGGCATTTAGGTTTGTTCCAATGTTCATGTTGGCATGTGGTATGGCGTTTTGGAATTGAGGTGTATACCCTTGGTTTTGAAAATTTGGTCCTTGATTAGCAATTTGAAATGGAGGTATAGGTCCTTGGTTGATGTTTTGAGATGAAGGTATGGGTCCTTGGTTGACATTTTGAAATGAAGGATTGGTTCTTTGGGTAGAGTTTTGGAATGATGGAAGGGAACCTTGATTAGTGTTTTGGAGTGATGGAATAGACCTTTGATTATTATTTTGAAGTGATGGAATAGACCCTTGATTGTTGTTTTGAAGTGATGGGATATACCCTTGATTTTTATTTTGATTTGGGACCTTTCATGATATAATGTGAACCTTCCTTGGTTTATTTGGTGGTTTTTGACTTGAGGAAGGTGTACTTTGGAATTGGAATAAGGAACCTTGATTTGTGTTTTGAAGTATAGGTATAGGACCTTGATTTGTATTTTGGAAAAGGGGGTTTGTGAAGGTCTTACCCATGGCATTTGAGGAACTTCCAAGTGTGAAACTTTGTCCTTGTGTAGTTGTATGGGTTACCTTATTTCCAAATGTTGAAATGCTTGGGATGTGTATGGTAGTGGTAGTCATGTGTGTATTTTCCCCAACAGGTATGTTTGTCATTTGTTGTGATGAGGGCATGCCAAGTGAAAGTGGGTTTTCACTTTCTTCCTCTATCAAATCCTTGAGGTAATTTAGCACCCTTTTTAGCTAGTGCATAGAAGTATCTATTAGAGTTGGCACTAACAAGTTGATCAACCATGCTTAAAACTCTTGGATCTTGATAGGATTTTTCAATTTCTTGAGGAGTCAATTTTTTTTTGAATTCTTCTAGGCTTAGGTCTTCCTATGTGTTGGTTTGGTCTCTTTGTGGTGTGGAGTGATTTGAATCTATTCCAAGGGTAGTGTCATGAAAAGGGTCACTTGAAAAATCCATGTCCTTTCTTTTGGATTGTGACCTTGTTTCAACCATGTGGGACTTTTACAAGTTGGAGGATAATGCAAGATAATGGTGGAACTAAACTATGTTTTTGGAATTTTTTGGATTTTTGAATATGAGGATGCAAGGTGAGGATGACCAAAGAATGAATCTAATGAATACTAAAGGATGCTAAAGGTTGATTAATGATCAAGGATGATGATAAATTAATGATCAAGGTGATAGTGCAACTAAGGTTATGATGAAAGCAAACTATGTTTTTTGTATTTTTGAGGTATAAGAATGCAAGGACAATGAGACTAATGGATGAAAAGATATGGGAGGTTGAATAATTGATAATTTAATGGAAATGAAATGATATGATACTAAGACTAAGGTGACAATGAACTATTTTTTTATGTTTTTAGGATAAAGGTGTAAAGTGCAATCTAGATTAAAGATCAAAGTTTGGAAAAAAGCTAAGATGTAATGAGGTTAAGCTAATGCAAAGGAGTCCTAAAATTTTAAACAAAGGATGGAAATCAAGCTAATGTGAACCATATTGGCCTTCTACAATGATTTAACAACTAAGCCCTTACAACTATGATTCAAATATTGGACATCTAATCTGGATAGCTATCTCAATCATCATGAAGGTGCATTTAAATTTTCAACCTAGGGACATAGACTTGAAATGGGTTGGCACAATATGTGCACTAGAAATCCAAAGTAGCCATATTCATCCTATAGCTAAGAAAGACATAATGCTGAAAGAAAATTTCTTGGAAATAAGTAATATGAATATTGAGGGTCAACCAACAACTATACTGATCTGAAATGCATAACATAAATGAAAATTTGAGCAAAAAACCAAGAAACTACTTTGTTTGCTTTGGTTGTAGGAACAGTCACAAAATGGAATTCTAGTGGTTGCAAGAACAGACAGTGTCATATTTTTAACTAATTGTTGAACAAAAAGTAATAACTAAACTAAAGGATGGAATGCTCACCAAGTGGGCCCCCTTGGATGAGTATCCCTTAAAAAAAATGTGAAATCAGATGCATGAACTTATAACTTCATTTTATTAATTGGAAAGCATAAGTACAATCGAGAAACATAACTATATTACTAAAAAACTAAGAATGTGAGTACATCCTCAGATTAATCAACCTTTTGAGAAGGGGCATTCAAGTCTTATTTATAAGAAGAACTACTAACTAACTACCTAGCAAGGTGGTCAACTCCAACAAATTAGGAGGATGCCACTTTAGGGAAAGCATAAAAAGTGGAGAGGAGGTTATGCATGCATGGAATCTGGTCAAGCATGTTTTCCTTAACGCAAATCTAGCACAACAGTAACTCCTATATTCACTCAACAAACAATTAAGACCATTTACAATGTGGTTAAAATTCTTCAATTTAAACTAGGAATCTCCCTCCATTGAGAGTCTTCCCTCCATTGACCTTTGAACGATCACCTTATTGACCTTGATGGTGAATGACCAACTGGCATAATCTTCCTCAATTTTGTAGGCTTCTAATATATTTGCATAAAAATATTAGTACACACAACAATTGCATATTTGTAACTATCTTAAAGTAACATTCATTAATCCACATGTAAAATTAACATAGATAGTTCATATAGCATGTCGATGTCATTAAAGATTACAAAAATAAGCTTATACCCAATGTCTATGGTTTTGAGGAAATATCATAAAAAGGTCAACATCCAAGTATCAAAGTCTATGACAACTACAAAAAATGGATAATAAACTCTATCAAAATTGAGTCACAAACTAGACTCATAAAACCCAAGGTAACAATTCCAAGTGTCCTTGACCATTTGTGGCAATCAAGAGGATAATTTTGACAAGCTTGAGTCAAGGCTAGGACACAAGCTTAAGACTCAAATGTGATAAAGGTGATAATGACAAGGATTGATAAAATGAGGGATGCTGGTCAATGACAAATAGAATATGAAACCAAGAATTTTCCAAAAGCTCAAAGGTCTTCCTATGTTCAAAATTTAAAATTTTAAGGTTAAAATGCAGCCTAAGGGCCTAAGTTTAATCTATACAATGTAAAGGATGGAAGTAGTTAACCTATAATGTAATGTTCCCCTAAATGGAAATGATAGAATGAAGTGGAAAAGCTTGCAAGTCCCTAGTTTAACAATCAAAGGCCACTGTGAAAATGATTTGATCAGATTTTGGACAAGGATTTTGGAAGTTTTTGTTTATCAGACAATTGCAATTCTATTTTCTGCAAATACAACTCAGTAAGACGGATGTGTTTCAAGAAGACAAATGTAGTTTTCTAGTTATCAAATGCAGCTCAAGATATCAGTTGCGGGAATATTTTTTGTAAGGGCGGTTCAATATGTCAATTGTGATTTTCTAGTTATCAAATGCAGTACACAGTATCAGTTGCAGCTCTATTTTTGATAGTTGTGGTTCACAGAAAATGGACTTTGATAGTTTGATGGTTTATGATCTGGTTTTTGAGTGGATTTTGACTCTTTTTGATGGATTCTAATTGGAAAACACAGAAAATAGTATCAAGCAATTGTTTTTGGTTAGGTTTTTATTATGAAAAATGTTTGATAAAATGAAACACACATAGACAACAAAGTACTACCCCTATGGTTGGCAAGGAAACCACTAGTTGATATCCCCATTTGGATTTCTCCAGCCACTTGAACAAGGCGAATAGGTAGACACTTGGTGGCATTGTCTCCCCTCCACGACACTCACAAAGTATCATTCCCCACAAGGAGGAATTCCTATATCTACACAAGCTCATTCAAGATGTGGGGCACCTTTAGAGGTCTAACCTCTTGTGATCATCAAGCGTATAAAAGGGTTTTTGGCAACTAACACAAATTGGATTTTAGTAAGGGAATTCATTTAGAGTGGCCACACATGTGACAATATTAGCTCAAGACTATGGTGAGTCAAGAGGCTTCCCAATCCTTTCCCTAAGGAAGGATTTTAACATGGCTCACGGGGTTACTGAGGGTGGCACTTCTCGGTGTGACACTTCTACACCCAATGCTAACTGACTTTCGTCAAGAAGCACATTTATTTATAGTGGCTTGGAAGATATTTTCCTTAGCTTTGTTACCACTTGGGTTGTTCCCACCTTTCAAAGCAAGGTGGTAGGCCCTCTAAAAAGGTGAAGAATAGCAAGGAAGTACACTTATTTTCTGATCATTGCAAGGATGAGAGCATATTTTTGTGCCTTTTCTTCACACTCGCATGGGGTTAATTTTAAGCACTAGATCCAAATATGTGGTGTGATTATACAAATGCAAAAGAGGTGCTTTTGGTGACTCAATATTGCCTAACGGTGTGAGAGGAGAGCATACACACTTTCCAAGACAGTTGCAAATCACCAAACACATAAGACATTGATTGATTTTAAGCCTTGCTTATTATTTGAAGACACTTTGTAAATTTTAGACCAATGATGTTTTATGCGAGGTTCATTTTAATTCCCACAAGTGTAAAAATGCAAACTATTGTTCTTTTTAAGCCTTATGAGTGAGATATGTAGATTCTTTTTAACCTTATGATCTTAATGCAATTTGTAGAAAACAAAGAAAATGTAAATTGCTTAAACTGAAGTGAAAGAGCTCAATTTTTTTTATTGTTTCGAAAGAAATAATTTTTGGGAGTTCCACTCCAAATCCACATGCTAAAATAGAGAGTTAGTAACCCAAAAAACCCTACTCTTCTTGAAAACCCAAAAGAAAAATTGAAGACAAAACAAAAAAATTGGAAATTTATACTAGACAAACAAATGTGTTGTTCTTTTCAACAAATGCGTCTCTTCGTTGCATCACACTGGAGATATTGTGACTTGATTTCAAATTCAAATTTTCCTACCTATCATGCCTTCATCAAATGTGTCGTGTTTTCATCAAATACGTCGTTTCTTGGCAGTTGTGTTGCTATTTTGATCAGATGCATTGTTCCATACCTGAAATTTGTGAAAATAAACAAAAAGCATACGAAATCTTGCAAAAACCATTGTCCATGTTGGATTCACCAATGTAAGATGGGGTAAAATAGTCCTAGCTTAGATAAAGTGATAGCCAACACTTCTAAACTATAAACCCAATCCAAAACAAGAGAATACAAACAAGGAGAGAAATTAAAATGCAAGCATACGAAATAGAACACTCCCCATGGAAGTTGATTCCTTCTCTTGTCTCTCCTATTTCTCCTTTTTCAAATGTTTCCCTCATATTTGAAGTAGACTTGTGCAAATACTTGTAAATTATAAGTAGAAAGTTGGAGATAAAATGGTTGTTAAGGAAAAAAAGGAAGAGGAAAGTTTCTTTATAGACAACCATTCGAATGGACAGATGAAATTAATCCTCTAGAAAGATTGCAAGATCAATGGATGAAGATCCATGAAAGGGAGGTTACGAAATGGATGGTCAAGCTCGAGTTTCTAGAAAGATGCCAAGATCAACGGTGGAGGATTGATGCACCAAGAATATGCTATTCATGGGAGGATTATGATGCCAATGACTATGACAAATATTAAATGATCAAATTGATGCAAGGGAATCTATCAACAACAACAATTCTTCAAGGGTTATTTAGACCCAAACTCAACTGAGAAGATCAAATTGAACAAGAATCTTTGATTCACTAATATTTTCATTAAAAACTCATAAAATTTCACTTGAAACTTCAATTCTTCAAAGCCACAAAATATCACAACTTGGCTCTACATCTTTATCAAACTCAAATATAGATTCACCTTCATCAAATTAACTAAAATTAACACAAAAACCTAGTCAAAGGCACTAATCCAACCAATACTTCAACATTCACTAATATACTCTTCAATACAATTCTCTTCCCAAGGCAAAAATATCATCAAATCATTCCTTCTTACTGTCTGACTGTCACCAGACATCCAAATCATAGTAAACAACATCATTTTAACAAAAAAAAACCAAGAACTTACTCACATAACACTGTTCTACTAGAATCTTTGATCTTTTTGCAATCAAACAGTATCCTTGCATATTGAATCACCTTGCTAAATCACCAAAGTAACAAATCCTTCCTTCTAACCTTTGTTCAAGCATTTAGACATTGTGAATATCATTATCTTGACAAAATCAACACTAAACCACATCATCATAACTTTGTTTCATCAAATAAACAAACTCATGCACCCAAAGACCTAAATTCTAGTAGGTTAGAAAACCCTTGAAACGGGTGATACGTTTTCATTCTCTTTGCACCTCTGCAAGCCCAATACATATCTAAGAACCTATTTTCAATCTAGTTTAACATATCACAAGCTTAAACACTGTTATTTTGAAAAGAATAATAGAAACATGACTGTACCATTGCTCAAATACACCAAATTAGGTCAATTTTCCAAAGTGACCACCCTCATTTCAACTCCAAACCACTAAATAAATTTAAAGACTCAAATCATGTTTCAAAACTCAAGATTCAACCATTTTCAGGAGTATTTAGGCTCAAATATATGTTGATCAATCAAACCCTTAATTATAGGCTTTTCCAACACAAGAAAATGAGGGTTTATTGAAATTACCCTTTACCAACCTCATACCTAAATTCCAAGGCTCTAAAAACCTTCTATTCAATCTGCCCAAACTGTTGAAACTATCTCTCAACCATTTTATAAGCTTCTACAACAGATTTCATTATGGAGCCATTCATTTTTCTTGGAAATCTTTGTTTCTTTGTCAAGACAACAACATAACTGCATTTTCCTAGCTTCCTTGTTCCAACACACACACAAGACACTTAAAAAATACTAAAAAAATATCTAAACTATCCATCCCACCAACCTTCTAATCCTACATTGGTGGGATGGTGATTTCTACACTCACAAGACCCTCAAAACCCTTGATTGGGTTATCAAATCAGTTTTATAAATGGATTAAATCAGACCCCTAACACAACTAAAAACTCACAAAATCAACTTATACTGATGGATCACACATTAATTTATTGAATATAAACAAGATCACAATCTAAGAACTACTATACAACTCGTACAGGACTGGTAAAGAGAATAAAAAATACAGAAAATTGGAAAATAGGGAACTTTATTATCAAAGATTGATTCAAGAATACAAAGTTCTACCTTTCCTCACCAATACAATGATTTTATATAGTTTTTACATCCATTAAGGAAATTTCCTTTTCAGTTCTAATTGACTAACTACTTTCCCCAATGAGGTGTCTCTTCATCTTCCTTTAGCATTTTTTTAATTTCTTGCCTTTTCTCACTTTTACATCTTTTTTCAACAAAATAACATTTTTGCACTCTTGATGTTTTGACCTCCTAGAACCTATTTGAGACTCAATTACAATTGAATAGGCCTTATCATGACCTTCTACGATGCTTTTTCACTTGTAAATTCAAATTTTTCAATTTTTACAAATTTGCCAATTAAAGGCATCATGTGAGCAAGGTGCTCCTGCACCACAAGTGGAGAAAAATGGATGAATTAAAAATTGGAAAATGATTAATTCATGAGAAGAGAATATTTGAACAAGTGGAAAATAAATAATTCATTCGAATTATTTATTTGAGGAAAATGGAAAATGGACATTTAAATAAATCAATTTATAAAATCAATGAATAAAAGCAAGTTTATGCAATGTGCTCATTTCCATGTGCATGCAAAATATCCAACATTCTATCTTTATTGGAATAATTTAATCTAAATAACAGAGTAATGTAAATCTTGAAAGAAACCCTCTCCAATCAACATTATATACATTATACAAAAACTTAAAAAATAATTCTCCTCTAACATAGAAATTTATCAGTTTGAAATAGAAAAATTGGTCATTCCCAGCCAAATTCATTTTTATTCATTTCTAATTTCTGAACTAGTTTATTCTCAAGTAAAAATAAATAAATATATAATCATATCAAATTATGTATATATATATACAAATATATATGTTTATATATATACTCATAAATTATCAAAGTATGGTTTCAATATGCTTATCCATTTAAATCAGAAAACAATATTGTAGGTATAATAATTGTTGGCACATAATATATATAGTTTTGCTATTGTATATATATATATATATATATACAACCCCTCAGAATATACGCATTCAGTGTTTTTGATAGAGCAAGTCAAATTTTACATAGGTCTGGAGATTTCTTTTAAAGTATATGAGGGTGTTACCTATGGAGGGCAACACCCTCTCCACAAGCAACAACTTTTGGAGGGTGTTGCCCCCATAGCGCAACCCTTCCCAATGGGGAGGGCATGACTGGGGGAAAACCCTTGTCCCTTCAAACATTTGCCTTCATTTAATCAAAATAGAAGATGCTAATATTAAGCCCTTTTCAATTCATTTTTCTTTAAAATATGAGTTTTATATATGTAAATATATGTATATATCTACACAGTTTAGTGTAGGCATATGCATATTCTAAATAGGGAAAATTTCAAATTTAATGTTGAAAACAACAAATTAACTAAACCCTATCAAGCACCAGGAAGCACAAACTAGAATGAAAATGCAAATAAACAAAGGAAATGCAAACCAATTTTCAAACTAGACTTGATTGACCTCTATGGCTCTTCTCCACCTGCATGAGAATACAATATTTTGAAGGTTGATTGTTGGATGAATGTTGGTTGCTCAATTCAGTAGCATAACATTGACATGGGGATGATAGATGAATGACAATAGATAGAAATGGATGAAAGACTCAAGAATGATTTTGACAGCATAAGGATACTTGAAGAATCAACCCCCCAAATGGCTTATGAGAGAGTTTATTTATAGGAAATGTCTAATTTGGATTGACGGTTGAGATTGAATGTCAATAAGATGTCTAAATCAATGGCCAAAATTGAAAGTTGTAGTATGGACTAGGGTTAGGTCAAAATTAGGGAAATGACAAGAAATGAATGGCTAAGATTGAATTATAAGATAATTCAATCAAAGAGCTAAAATTAAATGAGATGTCAAGAGATAAGATTTGATTTGGAAGATAAGATTGGCAAGACAAAGAGGTGATAGGAGAAATTAAATAATTAAAATTATTTAATCTAGGTGACCAATGAATAATTAAATAATTAAAATAATTATTTAATTATAGAAGAATATGACAAAAGTAATTATTTTAAATTAAATAATGATTTAATTCAAAATTCAAGAGAGTGGACCAAATTAAATAAATAAAATTTATTTAATTTATGAGAGAAGAGGCTAATGAATAATTAAATAATTAAAATAATTATTTAATTATAGTGGATAGTGGACAAAAATTAAATAAATAAGAATTTATTTAATTTTAGAAAGAAGATGACTTAATTAGTGATGCAAGTAAATAAATAAAATTTATTTAATTAATCAAGCAAGAAATAAAAGTAGGAATGAATTAATTAAATAATTAAAATTATTTAATTAATAGAAGACATGACTTTAGAAAATAATTAAATAATTAAAAATTATTTAATTAGCAAAGACAAAAGGGGAAATGATAGAGAATTTAGAAATCGCAAGCCTAGGACAATTTTTAGTGTCTACACATATATTTGAATATATAATAATATCAAAATCTAAAACAAGATTTCACTCAAAGAATCAATAGAAATCTAGCATAAAATATCCAATACAAGGATTTGTGCAGAATTATTTATATGTATATATATATAAATATTCAATACTAAATACATATATATATAGGAATAGGGAAGAATGTTGCAAATTGTACAACTATGCCAAAGAATTTCACACAACAAGCACTCAATATAGAGATTATGCACCATAGTTTTCAAAAGAATTCAATCTTTTTAACAATATAGACATTCTTTCTAACACTTTGAAATTTAAATGCAATGGAAGAGATTAAAAAACCTAGAAAAATTGCCTCTAGTTGAAATTCCCTTCTTCTTCTCTTGTTCTTACTTTCCTTGGAATTTTCTTTCTGAAGAATCTTCCTCTCCTTTCCTTTTCCCCTGTATTTCTCTTCTTATTTCTACTATTTTTAATCTACTGGAATCTAAAACCTCTATTTGGCAGCCATTTTTAGTTATTTTTGCAAAGTAATTCAAGAAGAATATCAAACAATTGTGTGTTTTCTCATTATTAATTTCCTCTTTTTAAATGTTTCATTTCCATTCTCGAGATCTAATCTTGAAAATAGTAAATAATTAAAATTTATTTCATGCTCTATATTTATCCCCAATAATATTATTAAATAATTCCTATTTTATTTACAAATCAACATTTTTTCCAAAAAAAATAATTAAATGAACAATTATATTTGCAATTAAATATTTATTTGAAACAAATAATATTGCAATAACATCCAATTACAATCAAAATGATTACTCTAAATAACAATGCTTATCATTTAATTGCATATTGAAACATTTAATTGAACTAAAATTACTCTTTTATCCTTTTACGCTTTTATTTTATTATTTAATTATTTTGATAAAACATTATAAAATTTGCAAACAATAAAATAGTCAGCCTAATTTAATTCTAAATGCATCTACATAATTCTAGGTGCTTGTGTGTGATTGAAAGAACCATTCCTGCTTTACCCTGCCAAGAAGCTAACCTCCTTTCCTTAATCACTCCCTTGGTCTTCAACACCCTACAACTCAAATACACTTAGACACCCATTAATAAATTAGTATCAACATAAAATCCAAATCAAAGCAATATAATGCGTTAATCCAAATAACAATATTCTATTTTGCTTCATTTTCAAATTAAACCATATTCAATGCATTTCAACTTTTCAAAATTAAAACAAACATCTTCATATTTCATCACACAAAACACCATATTATGTATCGTTTACTCTACCACACACATTCAGTCATATATCAAAACCACATAAAGCCAAAAGCAAGCAACATCAGAGTTTGAGAGGTAACATCCTTCCCCACTTGTAAGAGACATCGTCTCAATCTCTTATTACAAACATCCACACATCAGATTCTGAAACATCAATGTATCATGAGTCACAGTATGCAGGAAATAAAAAAAAGTATACTAGAATCTCAAATGTGAGAAAGATCTATCAATATCTTCTGCATTCTCCCAAGTGGCACTATCCACTGAATAATGGCCCCACTGGACCCTATATTGCATAATATCTCTATTCCACAACTTAATGTTGCTCCTTTCTAGAATCCTAAGGGGCTCCACTAGCATCACCCCTGAATCTTGAACCTGTAATGCATGCCAATCTAGAACATGAGTAACATCTAGATGATATGTCTTAAGCACTAAAACATGGAAGACATTATGTATGCAGGATAGAGCCGGCGGTAGAGCGAGCTTATATGCAACCGGATTAATAACTTCCAAGATATCAAAAGGCCTAACATATCTAGGGGCAAGCTTAGAGCTCTTGCTGAAAGAGATTGAACTCTTTTGCAACCAAACTCTCAGGAAGACCTTATCTCCCACTAAAAACTGCCTAAAAGTTTTGTTCTTGTCAGCAAGACTCTTCTGATGATCTGAAGCTTGTTTCAAATTTTCCTTGATTAGATTCATTTGATCTTCCATCTCTTTCAACATTTCAAGCCCAATGAAAATCATGTATTCCACCCTATCCCAACTGATAGGTGTACAACATTTGTGACCATACAAAGCCTCAAAAGGTGTCATTCCTAAAGAGGCATGGTAGGAGTTATTATATGCAAACTCTACCAAGGGTAGGTACTCCTCCCACTTATGCTATTGTTCCATATAGTACATTCTGAGGAGGTGCTCTACTACCTGATTTACCCTCTCTAACTGACCATTGGTCTGAGGATGATATGTCGAGCTGAAATTCAATTTGGTTCCCAAAGAAGAATTCAATGGGGTCCAAAACCTAGAATTCATCTGAGTGTCATGATCTGAGATGACCTCTCTGGAACTCCATGTAATCAGAAAATATCCTATACAAACTTCTTTGGTAAAACCAAGGATCCATCCTTAAGATTCCTAGGGATGAAGTGAGCTACTTTTGTCAATTTATGTACCACAACCAAGATGACATTGTGTCGATTATTGGTCATAGGAAACCCTTGAATAAAGTCCATAGTAATTATCTGCCATTTATACTTTGGCACTCTATGTGGGTACAAAAGTCTCGTCGGATGTACATGCTCAACCTTAACTTGTTGGCATTCTAAACATCGAGCTACAAAAGCAATAACATCTCTCTTAAGTATTGGCCAAAAATACAAGATCCTGAGTCCCTCAACCATTTTTTTCACACGAGGGTGCCTTGAATATGTTGGATTATGAAATTCTTCTAGCACTAGCTCCCTCAATCCTACCACATTAGGAACATACATCTGTCCCTAGTACCTCAAGAGTCCATCAATCTCAAACATATATCCATCATATATATGATCTGAAGGATTATGTTCTGGGGCTTGCTTCACCCTTTCATGATGCTCATCCCCTGGTAAAGCTTGAATCACTTCTTGTAAAAAAGTTGACCTTATAGTAACCATAGTCGCAAGATGTCTTCTTCTACTTAAGGTATCTACTACTTTGTTTTCTTTTCCTTTTATATATTCAATGCCAAAATCATATTCACTCAAAAATTCCAACCATCATCTCTGACGAGCATTTAGGTTGGGCTGAATAAAAATATGCTGCAATCCCCAATGATCTGTTTTCAACTCAAAAGGATTCCCTAAAAGGTAGTGCATCCACATCTAAAGAGCATGTACTATGGAAAATGACTCCAAATCATGTGGTGCATAGTTCAATTCATGATGTTTCAATTTCCTTGATTCATAATCCACCACCTATCCATCCTGCATAAGAACTACTCCTACACCCTCTCCTAAAGAATTTGTTATCACTATAAAGTTCCCATTGGGATCTAACACAATCAAAATAGGTGCAAAAGTAAGTTTTTCTTTCAACAACTGAAAATCCTGCTCACACTTGTCACTCCATTCAAATTTCTTCCCTTTTCTTTGGAGTGCGGTGATGGGTGTTGTAATTGTTGACAACCCCCTAACAAATTTCCTATAATAACTGACAATTCCCATAAAACTTTAGAATTTAGAAATTTTTTGGTGTGCTAGTCACTCCATAATTGCTTTGATCTTCTTTGGGTCCACCGCAATCCTATCAGCTAAAATAACATTTCCCAAATAGTGCACCTCAATTTGGTAGAAAGTGCATTTAGAAATCTTCCCATAAAGCTTGTGATCCCTCTAGCGTTACAACACTATCCTTAGATGTTTGTCATGCTCTTCCTCTGATTTAGAATATATGACAATATCATCCAAGAAAACTAAGACAAATTCATCTAGATAGTCTCATAAGATGTTGTTCATAAAATTCATAAAGGTTGCAAGGGCATTGGTTAGCCCAAATGGTAGCACCGTGAATTCGTAGTGCCCGTATCTCATCCTAAAGGAAGTTTTAAAAATATCCTCATTTTTATTCTCAATTGATGGTATCCTGACCTCAAATCAATTTTCAAGAATACCTTAGCCCCCTTCAACTAATCGAGCAAATCATCTATCCTAGGAAGCAAATATTTATTTTTAATGGTGACCTTGTTAAGTATCCTTTAGTCAATGCACAACCTTAAGGTCTCGTCCTTCTTTACAAATATGACAAGAGCTCCCCATGGAGACACACTTGGCCTAATGAAACCCTGATCAAGCAACTCTTGTAATTGGGCCTTCAATTCATGTAATTCAATAGTATTCATCATGTATGGCACCTTAGACTGAGGCTCAACTCCAAGCATCAAATCTATTGAGAAATCAAATACTCACATAGGTGGTATTTCAATCAGCTCATCAGGAAAGACATCCTGAAATTCCTTTAGAATAGGATGGTCATTAGTTGATGTCTTTGAACTATCAGTATCCCTTACCTTTATTGCATAGATAGTACACCCTTTTTTGCTAGCCTTCTTTAGCTAAATGGTAGAGATTTGTCAGAGTTTTAAAGGCCTTTTTATGCCATGTATTTTAGCACAGTTACCCCGATCATCAAAACACTTCACTATTTTCTTTTCAAAATCAATGAGGGCCTTATGTTTAGTAAGCCAATTTATTCCCAAAATTATATCATATGACCCCTGGAGTGCTACATACAAATTGACCCGCATCTCAAAACTAGGAAGTTCAAGTTCATTGCAAGCTAGGCATTGCTCCACTGTTCTCTCTACCCGATTCCCATATTGGACCTTCCATGAATTAGCCATATATCTAGTCTTAACTGATAATCTAGAAATAACATGATGGTCTACAAAACACTCAGTGGATCCAGTATCAATAAGGATAGAAACAGGACATCTAAAGAGCTTACCCGAAAGCTAGATTGGTGTAGCCTGGTAGTTAGCCTGGCAATTATCCACTACTGCATGGATGTGATGTTGATTCCTGTTCTTCTAATTACTCCTCTGAGGACACACACTATCATAGTGCTCACCACCGCATGTATAACAACCTCCATGGGGTGCTCTGGGTCTGTCTGAAGCATCTCTCATGTTATTGTTGTTATTGTAATTTTCCCTCTTCTTATTATTTTGATTTCCATTATTACGGTCCAAAAAATTATTACCCCTCTTGAGGTTCCTGATCTATCTGTTATTATTGTTGCCTTGATTGTTCTAATTTTGATTATTTCCCTGAGATTTTTTGTTACAATATTTAGCATCCTTGCTCTTCCTATAATTGGTAGCCTATTGTAACTTCTTTTCTTGCTTGGTGGATTTTTCAAAATCCTCATCCATGGTGGAAGGATTATGAATATCCACTTCACCCCCAATTTGAGGCCTAAGCACCAGTATGAATTTACAAATTCAGAATCTCTCATCAAGCTAGTACTAGGGTACATATTTATGAATTTAGTATGAAAGTGAGAAAATTTCTCCCAATACTGAGTTACTATCATTCCCCCTTGTGTGAGAGTCTCAAATTTAGTTATCTTTTTGTCAAAATAGGACTATGGTAGCCACCTTTTCCTAAACAATTGCAGAACTTGTTCCCAAGTCACCTTGCCATGCAAAAAATGTTTTTTTCCTTTTCATTCTCCCACCAAGTGGCAGCTTCACTAGTGAGTTGATATAATCCCCATTCAACCTTGGTCTCATTGGATAACTTTTGCAGGGAAAGATACTTCTCCATTTCGATCACCCATGCTTTTTCCCCATTTCCCAATGTTTTTCCATCAAATTTTGGCAAGGTAACCTTCTTGAGGTCCTTTCCCAACTCCTCAGCCACCTTACTTAGGTTTCCTTCGGTCTCAGGCTACTCTACAATTGTGTTTCCTTTATTTCCATTAGAATTCAGCCCTTGTTGGCCTGCTCTCCTTTCTTGTTCTAGGCTATCAATCTTGGCCTCCTATCAACTCAACAAGGCTAAGATATGATCCAACCTGTCATTTGTATCACCACGAGATCCACCTCCATGTTGATAACTTCTAAAATCCATCAGAGTTACTTTGGAAATTATAACATCTAGTGTAATTAGGCATAGGTCCTAGAGTTTAACCTAGATACTTTGATACCAAAATGTTAAGCTCGAAAAAAAAAGAACTCACATACTAACAAGTATTAAAAGAAATTTTGTACATTCCAAGTAAGGTAAAAGTAAATTGTACATATAACATGAACTATTCATAAGAGCTTGAAAGCAAGTTCAATAATGAGTATCATTACATACATCAAAATGGTATAAAGTACATGTATTTCAGTGTTACATCAATAAGCTTTCATCAATGCATCTATTTCAATGTTACATCAATAAGCTTTCATCAATACATCTAGTTTAGTGTTACATCAATAAGCTTTCATCAATGCATCTCAAAGTAGAGTTACATTTACAAATGGGCTATGTAAGCCATACAAAGTAATACAAAAGTATATCTATAGCATAAAGATTCTTGGATCCTCAACCGCCTTGACACAACCAGTCTTCCCACAAGCTGAGGCCAAGAGTGTGATTAAGGCACCTTTTCTGCCCAACCACAAAGTACATGACTTCCTCCAGGTTCTTCCTAACTTGAAGAAAACCCTGAACCTACATGAGGAGCCTAGCAACCTAGAACAATAAAGCAGGAGGGAACTCTCAATGCATGCTTGATGCCTATATGCATTCCTATACTAGAAAACATATTTTTTGTATGCAAGATGTGGCAGAGACAAAATTATAGGCTTTTCATCTATCTATTTCAATGGTACGTTCGCTTGTCCAAGCATTAAAACATAAAATGGTAGTTTATGAAAAGGCTAAACTACCATCTCTATGTGCCCACATTCGACATCTTGTCCCAAAAGTTTCTCATAAAGAAAGTAAATATATTTCCACAAAACTTGCATTCAGTTTGAACATTTACATAATCAAGCATTTTATCATAAAAATAGATTATATATACAAGTTCACAAATTGATTTGGATAAGAACAATAACTCATAATATGCATCTCACAATTGGTTTTACAATCCACTATGAATTCATTCTAAAAAATCTATCTATACTTCAATGAATAAAAGCAAGTTTATGCAATGTGCTCATTTCCATGTGCATGCAAAATATCCAACATTCTATCTTTATTGGAATGATTTAATCTAAATAATAGAGTAATGTAAATCTTGAAAGAAACCCTCTCTAATCAACATTATATACATTATACAAAAATTTAAAAAACAAATCTCCTCTAACATAGAAATTTATTAGTTTAAAATAGAAAAATTGGTCATTCCCAACTAGATTCATTTTTATTCGTTTCTAATTTCTGAATTGGTTTATTCTCAAGTAAAAACAAATAAATATATAATCATATCAAATTATGTATATATATACAATATATATATATATATATATATACTAAGAAATTATCAAAGTATGGTTTCAATATGCTTATCCATTTAAATCAAAAAACAATATTGTAGGTATAATAATTGTTGGCACATAATATATATATTTTTGCTATTTTATACATATGTATATATATATATTTATTTATTTATTTATATAGCCCCTCAGAATATACACATTCAGTGTTTTTGACAAAGCAAGTTGAATTTTACACAAGTCTGAAGATTTATTTTAAAGTATATGAGGGTGTAAGTGCCGACGCCCCCCATTGGGGGAGGTGCTACCTGTGGAGGGCAACACCCTCTCCACAGGTCATGGCCTGTGGAGGGCGCTTCCCCCATAGCGTAGCCCTTCCCAATGGGGAGGGAACGACTGGGGGAAAACCCCTGTCCCTTCAAACATTTGCCTTCATTTAATCAAAATAGAATACGCCAGTATTAAGCCCTTTTCAATTCGATTTTCTTTAAAATATAAGTTTTATATATGTAAATATATGTATATATCTACATATTTCAATGTAAGCATATGCATATATTTAAATATATAATAATATCAAAATCTGAAACAAGGTTTCACTTAAAGAATCAACAAAAAATTGGCATAAAATATCCAATACAGGGATTTGTGTAGAATTATTTATATATACAAATATGTAATACACACACACACACACACACACACATATAGGAATAGGGAAGAATGCTGCAAATTGTATAGCTATGCCAAAGAATTTTACACAACAAGCACTCAAATAGAGATTATGCACAATAGTTTTCAAAAGAATTCAATCTTTTTAATAATACAAACATTCTTTCTCACACTTTGAAATTTAAATGCAATGGAAGAGATTTAAAAACCTAGAAAAATAGCCTCTAGTTGATATTCCCTTCTTCTTCTCCCGTTCTTACTTTCCTTGGAATTTGTTTTCTGAAAAATCTTCCTCTCCTTTCCTTTTCTCCTGTATTTCTCTTCTTATTTGCAAAGCAATTCAAGAAGAATATCAAACAGTTGTGTGTTTTCTCATTATTAATTTCCTCTTTTTAAAGGTTTCACTTCCATCCTTGAGACCTAATCTTGAAAATAGTAAATAATTAAAATTTATTTCATGCTCCATATTTATCCCCAATAATATTATTAAGTAATTCCTATTTTAATTACAAATGAGCATTTTTTCCCAAAAATAATAATTAAATGAACAATTATAATTGCAATTAAATATTTATTTGAAACAAATAATATTGCAATAACATCCAATTACAATCAAAATGATTACTCTAAATAACAATGCTTATCATTTAATTGCATATTGAAACATTTAATTGATCTAAAATTACTCTTTTCTCCTTTTACACTTTTATTTCATTATTTAATTAATTTGATTAAACATTATAAAATTTGCAAACAATAAAACAATCAGCTTAATTTAATTCTAAATGCATCTACATGATTCTAGGTGCTTGTGTGTGATTGAGAGAACAATTCTTGCTTTACCCTACCAAGAAGCTAACCTCTTCTCCTTAATCACACCCTTGGTCTTTGACACCATGCAGCTCAAGTACACTCAAACACCCATTAATAAATTAGTATCGAGATAAAATCCAAATCAAAGCAATATAATGCATTAATCCAAATAACACTATTCTATTTTGCTTCATTTTCAAATTAAACCATATTCAATGCATTTCAAATTTTTAAAATTAAAACAAACATATTCATATTTTATCACACAAAACACCATATTATTTATCGTTTACTCTACCACACACATTCAGTCATATATCAAATCCACATAAATCCAAAAGCAAGCAGCATCACAGTTCGAGACATGACATAAATTACATGTGCTTAATGTTTTTGTGAGTTATGTGTATGACCTTGCTTTAGCCGGTGTGCTTGTGAGCAGGTTTGAAAGCTGATAATAACAATTATATGTGTTTAGGACTTCCCTCTTTAACCAAGTCTAGGAAACCCCCTACAAACAAGAGAAAACATCGTTGTAAACAACCATTTATTTACAGGGCTCCTTGTAAATAAATATGCCCTAGACACTTCTATTTTTTTGCTACTTTTTCTACAATTTTGACATGGTTGGGGTTCTCCAAAATGTAATTACAAGCTTGTCCTGGCTCGATATACTCTTTTTCTTGTACATCATTTGGTTAAGGCAACTCCATGTAAGGAGAGGCAAGCAAAGAAAAACAAGCTATAAGATCCTCACCCTAATGTTTGTCAATACCACATTGTAGGGATATCCTATTTGTAAATTTCCATCTCTCTTTACTTGTCAAATTTTGAAGTCCCTATTTTTCTTTGTTAGACTATGATGTTCTAGGCTTCACATATTATAGTTGGATAGCAAACTACTGTATAAGGGACCAATTACAACATAAAACTCCTAATGACCATTGTGTGTGTGAAATGTGGGAGAGTTAGTAAATCAATACTAAAGTAGACAAACATCAATGAGACATATTATATTAAAGACTTGAATCAAAGAAATTACTCTAAATTGTAGCTAAACAAATCTCTAAAAACATTCCATTGTTCTCTATTCTCAAGGATTCATTAAACCATTTGGATCTCAGATTTTATATGTGCACTATGATTGTTAGAATGAAAACTTGAGAAATGAGATGCTATATAAAATGCAAGAAATCTAAGTTCCTACATGAAACTAGTGATGAAAGCCATGATGCTATGATAATGGAGATATTGAAAAGTGGATAATTATGCTAGATTATGTGATGTAAATGTTGTGATAAGAAGTTAAAATGATTCTGCATATGCTCAAATAACCATTGATATGATAAACTAAAATGCAACTATAAAGCAAGGAATGATTCTAATTTAACATGATACTATAATGCTAACTATAAACTCCAAATGATCCAATGCTCCAAAGCTATTCTTGCATAATAAGTTTTCTCAAATGTGGGATGCCAAATGTTGTAGAAAAGGGTTGTATTTATAATATTTTCAAAGCATCTTGTGATGTGACAACGATCGATCATTCAGTTTCAAACATGAGGGATGAATAGTGGAGATGGAAGAATCTTGGAGAATGTCCCCTTGACCAAGGGCAACATGCCAAATGGATGAAAGAATAAAGTGTGTGAGGAATAAGCCACGTGTTATAAGTTTGTTGAAGATAATTGGTTGAAAATAATGTAATTAAATATCAGTCATATTTAATTACATGTGACATTTGATGACATGGCCAAAAAGTGATGTAGACATGTGACTAATTTTAAATTTGAAATTATTCAAACTTAGTGATGAGATATTTAATTAAATAAAAACAAACTATAGTCATTTCTTTATTTAATTAAATTTAGAAGAATATGGTTTAGAATGAAGAATTTAGAAAAGTGTGAACTATATAAATAAATTATGAATTTATTTATAAGTAGATGAAATAAAGGAGTTCATTAATTAAATAACTAGTATTTAATTAATTGATTGTCTTGACCGATTTTAGGTGTATACATTTTGCCCCTCCTTGAAGTAATGTGTTTATATGTTGCTTCAAAGAAAAATTCACAGTTGATGTCAACAATTTTTTTTTCGATGCCCCAGACGTTGATTTTTAAGTGATGATGGATATATGCCCCCTTGGGAGATAAATCAATGAATTTTTGAATTTCTTGGATTTCTTGGATTTTTTGAAAATTTTGATGATTTTTTGATGAGTTGATGATGATCTCAAAATTTTATGATTTAGAAACGATTTATCTCCCAAAAAATGATGTATAAGCCACTTGGTGATGATTTGATGAATTAAAGCCCATTTGAAAATAAAATAAAACAACCCTATAAAAATGCCACTTAATTAACCTTAAAAAGGTTAAAAATTTGGATTAGAAGTTCATTTGAGCATTTGCATTTTGAAAATTTGAGAGTGAGTGAGTGATTTGGAATTTGAAGCAAAATGGTGATCCCCTACGACACGCATTGGTTCGAGCGCGTCAGACGCCATGACCACCCAATGTTGTACGGTCTTCCGATATGTACCCTAAAAACTTCTCTCGTAATTTGTGCAATTTGTTTTTCCCTTAATTGTCTCATTTGAATTCAAATTTTGTTACTTTAGCGCATAGGATTACCGCAATAGCACATTCATTGTTTGTTGTAGCGCATTTGTGAACTTAGCGCATATGATTAGAATTTGAGCGCATAGGATAAATGAATTAGCGCATGGGTTCCTATAGCACATAGGTGAAGTTTTAGACTAGATTGATGATTTTCTTGATTAGACTCCTTAATTTCGATGATGTTTGACCATGTCATCCTTTGATTTGATGATGGTTGATGATGTTGATAGGTTAGATGTCCATTGATCTCATGATAGGTGAGATTCAATGATAGGATGATGATAGACCTCATGATAGGCGAGGATCAATTATAGGTTGATTGATTGATTGATTGGTAAACCTCATGATAGGCAAGGTTGAATTGATTGATGAACCTCATGATAGGCGAGATTGAATTGATTGATGAACCTCATGATAGGCGAGGTTAAATTGATTGATGAACCTCATGATAGGTAAGGTTGAATGATAGATGAACCTCATGATAGGTGAGGTTGAATTGACTGATGAACCTCATGACAAGCGAGGTTAAATTGATTGATTGATGCTCACGAGATTTGATTAAAGTCTCACCAAAGCTGATTAGATTGATAGGCTGATTATTTTTGATTGATTGATTTGTTGATTGATGTAAAATGATTGATTAGTTGATTTGTGATATTTTGTGATGATAGGAGCTGTTGACGAGTTTGTAGATTAGAGAGCATTTTCCCAGGATGTGGGATTTGATTCCACACCTGACACCACCTAATGTAGTTGTGATTGCACGATGCAGTTTGTCATCCTTGATTGATATGCCCCAGATTAGGATTAAAAGGGGGTTGCTGACAACTTTAGAAAAGAGGTGGCACAGTGAGCATAACACCTTCCATTTGAACACTAGTGAGATCACAGTTACCCTAGAGGATGTGGATAACCATGGTTGGAGAGCTTATCTTATATGATTCTCAGGAGCAGGGCGAGACTGATGCACTGTGCAAAGTTTTCGAGGATGATCAGATACATGGTTACGAGATTCCTTGGAGGGATATGGTCGATGCCTATGC
This sequence comes from Sequoia sempervirens, assembly GCA_007258455.2. NCBI lineage: Eukaryota > Viridiplantae > Streptophyta > Pinopsida > Cupressales > Cupressaceae > Sequoia > Sequoia sempervirens. The sequence goes on along the minus strand of VDFB02119731.1, from coordinate 36,422 downwards.
CACATTACCTTATGTTCTAGATGGTTTCATTAGAGGATTCCTTTATCCTGACCATAGGTCAAAGGGACTTTTAGTTGGATGGGGGTAGATTCTAGAGAGCATGATTGTTCAGGGAAAAGATATGTGTGGGGTTGTTGTATGCTTGCTCATCAGTACCATGACTTACACCAGGTGGTCTATCTTTGTAGGACCAGTTTATTGGCTGGGGTCACATTGCTTCAGGTATGGGCCTGGGAGCATATAGCAGTCGCAAGGCCAATCAGAGAGATAGTGTCTCGCCATGAGGCCATATGTACACATTTATGTTGGTCAACTTGCTCAGGCTAGGCTGGGAAAACTGGAGTACTGGAGGAGGACTTTGGATGATCTCAAGTCTATGGTATGGCGATCGTACCTTGATTGCAAGTAATGGCCTAAGGATGATACCGAGATGTCATTTTTGTGTCAGTCCTTGTACCTGATTGGCCATACATGATTCATTATTGAGAGATTTGTGTTGTTGGGAGTACTAAGACAATATGGTATGGTTCGATGGATGCCCTAAGGAGTGGCCCATTATGCATGGTGACAGGTGGATTTGATAGAGTGGGGACCTGTTTTGTCTTCTGATGCAGTCGTGCAACATTTCCAGGGGTTACAGGCCATCATTTGAGAGGTGCATCTGAAGATCATCGATACACTAATATCAAAGGAGTATGCACAATACATGTTCTTACATCCATTCCCACATATTACCATCCTAGACGAGCCAACACCATTGTTAGAGGAGGGGGGCAGGAGGTCATGGGCGGAGGCAACGAAGAGGGGAGGAGGAGGAGATGAGGGTGGAGGAAGGCTAGGTCCTGATGTTGGAGAGATGAAAGTGCCTCGCAAGAGGCGACATGTGTAGATTCGACTACCCTCACCATAGTAGCAGACATAGATTGCTACCTTATAGGTATAGGTTGAGACATTGCAGGGTCAGCTTGAGCAAGTTCAGGCTTTACTAGCATAGGCCTAGGGGAAGATTACTGTATTGACAACAGAGAGGGATGTTGCTACACAACAGGTTCAATAGGTATAGGCTCAGCTCACCTAGGTCCAAGCTTAGGGACATGGAAAAATGTAGGCACAAGTTGCCACACTTTTTGCAAAGAGAGACACTCTGTGACAGTGGGTGGAGCAGGACGAGGGTGTATCCAAGTGATTATAATAGGCTGTAGTGGCTGCCGAGGTTTCATACTATTTTAGGGAGATACATTGTACCGCATGGGAGGCAAAGTTTCATAGAGTTTGATATCATGATGCAGTTCCTCCTGAGTGGTAGGAGAGTTTTACACAGTCTCGGTCAGGGAGGTCCCAGTCTCAGACCACTAGCATGGGTGTTATGCAGTTGCTTCTTGGAGATTGGAGAGATCCTGGTGCAGTTCTGTCAGGTGGAGGAGGTACTGGTCTTGTGATACTAGCACCATCTGGGGGGAGCACGACATAGCTCCGATTTTTGATTTTCTGGTGTACTCTGGACATGTATACACTGATGTATTTGAGACATTGATGATGTACCTCTTGATTTGAGACATTCTAATATACTGTCATTTTTTATACTAATGTATCTCTATATACCTTTGTATATCCTTGTACACTTTGACATTATAATTTTGAGGTTATATGATAGGGAGTGATGATTATGATCTATGTGTTTATGATGTTTATATGATGATAATCATAATGATTATGACAGATGCATTTGATTTCTATTTTATATATGCTATGTGATGTTCTATATGATGATGATATGATATGTTATAGATGCAAATGAAGATGCAACTGATGTGCTATGATTCTATGATGCTTTATGAATGATGTTGATATGATGTATGTGATGGATCCTATTATGCTAATGAAATGTGATGCATTTTATGTTTTTGTGCTTTTCTAATGCAAATAGATGATGCAACGAATGTATGTATGGAATGATCGCATGAGGGTGCATAGTTCTATGTGTTTATGATGTTTATATGATGATGATTATGTAATGATGATGCTTATATAATGATGAATATGGGATGTATGCAATGATGATATGATAATGCGTGATTAATGATTCTGTATGCTTAATGGATGATGTTTTATGCTATGTGATAAGGATTTTATTATGAAAATGATGTATGATGTGTATGTGATGATCCAATTATTCCTTTGCCAGTATTGGATTTGAGTAATAACAAATTCATCTTCACTACTAGTTTTAGATGTTCATAACAATGGCATTATGTTTTTACCAGTCATGTTCTTCAACAAATTTTTCTTCTTGGAAATCTTACTCTACTGAAGATGTCTTTCAATCATCTTATGTGAATCCAAGATACATTTTATAAAATTATTAAATGATTTCCATGATGCATCAAGTTCAATTATGCCCCTATTAAAATAGAGATGTTTTTCTACTTGAAAATCTTACTATGTTGGACATGTCTTTCAATCATCTTAATGGATTGATTTCTTAATCCTTTAATAATTGATGAAATGATTTTGATCATGCAAGTGAGATGGAATGCACTTATTTTTGTGTTTTCTGATGCAAATATTATGATGTGATGTATGGATGGATGAATGATGTGATAATGTTTTCTAATTTATGCAAATGATAATGCAATTGATGTGCAACTATATGAGAATGTTTTCTAATTTATGTAAATGATGATGCAACTAATGTGCAACTATATGAGAATGTTTTCTAATTTATGTAAATGATGATGCAACTGATGTGCAACTATATGAAAATGATGTTTTTTTGGTAACGTCAAGTGTATGCAATCTATTAGTGCGAGAGATAACATCATTGTGACATTGTTGCAGCTTTCGAAATCCCATAGATACAGATGCAAACTAACATGGATGTAATCTAACTTAACCATGCAGATCTAATATGCAAATGTTGTTATTCGTAACAACCGATTTGTTGTGCTTTATATCACCATTGAGCCTTTAAAATGTTGAAAGTGAGTACAAGCATCGATGGTATATTTAGACCATGATGACTTGAGTACTACTTCCATGATTTTTGATATTGCAAGTTAAAAAAACATCTAGGTATAATTGAACCGAGATGACCTGAGTATTGCTTGCATAAACAAATAAGAGTTAACCATTTTCCTATGCAAATTAAGAATGTCATTAGTGATACTTTGTAGAGTAAGTCCCACAACAATTTGCATAGTAATAATTATCAACTCACAGAAAACAGACAAAGAAAAATCACACTCCTTCCTGGCTCGTCTAGTTCAATACATCATCGAGGTGCTCCAGAGATATGATAACAAAAATAAAAGTTCAATAGTTGAACATTCATGGCATAGTGATAAATCCATGATTCAGAAGGAACATCATCCATTTGAAGTTTGCTTGGATCTTGATTGATTTGGATGTTTGATTTTGGATGGTTGATGTGTTACTGATGGTAATTGATGTTCAATGTTGGGTTGCACTATGATCATTGTTTTGGGTTGTGTTATCCTACTGCTATTTGTCTATTGGTTCAAGCTTAGAGTTTATTTTCCCCAAGTGAGTTCAGGATTTTTCCCCCAGTCTAAGGTGAGACACGATCACGATGCCAGTATATGTACATGAAGCTTTCTGATGATAGGCATATTGATGGCGAAAGTGAATGGCATAAGCGAATGGTTGGTATTGCTCAAATAGATGGAAAAGTTAACCTATCACAAATAATGCATGTTGCCTAGTTTTCACTACTTGTTTTTATTGCACTTTTTCATATTTTATGATTTTTTTTTTTCACTTTTTTTGTATTTTTCTCTTTTTCTAATTTTTTTGTTTGTTACCAAGATGCTTGTTTGCTAGGTTTTCATCAAGGCAACCATTTTTTTCAGGACATTTTATGATGTTTTTGTATTTTTCAGGACTCTTTCTGATGCACTGGATGATTCAGGTGTAGAATTTTTGAGATGTAGGCTACTAAGGGGTTCATCAAATAAATCCCCTTCTGGTGTGGACAACTGATATGCTCCTGATCCGAAGATTGATACAATGAAAAAGGGACCTAGCCAGTTTGGTTCAATTTTCCCTTCTCTCTGTCTTGTTGGTTACAGGGATTTTCTTTCAGGACTACGTCACCCACTTGAAATGTTCTAGGCTTTACTCTGTGGTTGTAACTTCTGGATATCCTCTGTTGATATGCTTTCAAGTGATCAACTGCTTGCTGACACACTCATCCAATAGTTCCAATTCGTGTAACCTAGAAACTCTGTAATCCTCATCTGAAATGATCCCCTTTAGTGACACATGGAGTGATGGTAGTTAAACCTCAATAGGTAGAATGGCCTTTGATCCATAGACTAAAGCATAGGGTGTGACACTTTTCAGGTACAGATGCTTGTTCTATAAGCCCACAAAGCAGAGTTTAGTTGAACATGCCAATCACGTCCAACATTGTTGATGGTTTTTGTCAAAATTTTCAGGATAGTCTTGTTTGAGGCCTCTACTCGGTTGTTTCCTTGAAGATAGTAGGGTGTAGAAAATTGATGTTGGATATGAAACTTCTCATAGAGTTCTTGGACATCCTGATTCTTGAAGAGTCTATCGTTATCCGTGATAATGGATTGAGGAATGTCATATCGACAGATGATATAATTCAAGATGAATGATGAAATTTTTTTCCTGTGATGGTGGTTAGGGGAATTGCTTCAATCCACTTTGTGAAGTACTTCGTAGCTGTGATGATAAACTTGTGTCTGTTGGATGAAGATGGATGAATCTTTCCTACGAGGTCCAATCCCCACTAACAAAAAGGCCATGTTAATGCAAAAGGTTGCAACTCTTGTGTTAGTGCATGTATCAAGTTTCCATGGATTTGACATTTTGTGCACCTTTTGACATATTGGAATGACTCCATATTTGGTCAATAATACCCCAAACGTAGGAGTTTTTTAGCTAAAGTTAGGCCACTTGAATGTGTGCCAAAAATATCGTCATGGACCTCACATACAATCATCCATAAGTAAGAGCATTTCATGTCTAGCTATCAATTCTACGATGATGTCAATGTTAGGTAGAGGAAAGTCATCTTTTGGGCAAGCCTTGTTAAGATCCCTAAAGTCTGTGCATATCCTGATGCTTTTTTTTGGTTTTTAGACTGGCACAATATTTGATATCCACTTGGTATAGTCAATAGGTCTGATAAATCCCACATCCAATAGCTTCTTTAATTCAGCTTTTACCAAGAGGTCGATATGAGGGTGCATTTTTCTCAACTTCTCCTTTACTGGTTTTACGCCAAGTAGTAGTGATAAATGATGCATGATGAGTTCTAGATCTATGCTTGGCATGTCAACATAAGACCAATCAAATTTGATCTACCTCTCTTCAAAGAATTTAGTGAAACTGGGTTTTTCCTCCTCTATCATGGATGCCACTAGATGTAGGGTCTTTACTATTTCATTTGTGCTAACATTGATGGATTGTGTGGGCTCAATCAACATTGATGATCTCTCTTGATAGTGCTTAGGAAGAGTGTCAAATATTCCATCTCTTGGTGCCTTGGAGATGTTTTCACCTTGAGATGCGCTCTTTATTTTACCATTTCTTGATCTAATAGTGCCATTAAATGGCTTTCACCATTAGATTTGCTTTTGATATTCATTTTGCAGCTAGAAGATTTGACACTCCCCTCGTTTGAGGCTCCATTATGATTTTTGATGATGGAACATGTTTCAAGGTTATCAGAACAGAGGAAGTTTATGATGGTGTCATCATTTGAAAAGAAAGGTATGCCAAGCAACTCATTTTGGTCCCAGTCAATCAATTCAGGGTGTATTAATGAAAAAGAATCATTAGATTGGTTAAGGTCCAAAGGGGTCTGTCATAATGGCAACATCGTCAAAATGTCCAATGGAAATATCAAGGTCTATGATGTTACTCCCTTCTGAAGTATCTATCACACTTGAAGTATGATTGTCTTCACTTGAATCATTGATATGTTGTGATCCAATTTCATGTGATCTATAACTTGAGCTCTGTCCCTCCATATGTTTTGGTGTATACTTTTGTACCACATCAATTTCCTTACCATGACAAGACTTTTTAGAGAGGGAATCCCATTCATATTCATTGGAGTTTGTTTCAGAACTATCTCTCAATTGAAGGATTCTCTCGACAACTTCTTGTCTGATTTCTTCTTTTGTTTCTTCCCTATACCCTAGCCTTGTCTTGTCCTTTGAATTCATTGTGATGGGCTGTATTGGTTCTATGATGTCATCTTTTCTTTTACCAATAGGACCTTTTCCCTCATATCCCATCTTTTCTAGGATTGTCTTTCCTTTTCCATACTGCTCTATCAGTACATTTGAAGTGGATACTTGTGATTTTTCTTCATCCTTGTACAACCAATTCAAAACCTCCCTGTCTTCTGATTCATCCACTAAGGTTCCTGCATTTACAAATTTTCCATCAAAGAGTGTGGTTGGTTGTGATGATTGTTGTCTTGATGTTGATGGTTGTCCATATGACTTAGGAGAAGATGAAAGTTGTGATAAACGCAAGGATTTCTCAAATGAGTATTCCCCCATGCCTTTGTCTTTCAATTGGATCTTTTCAACTTGTTTTGATAAGGCATTGAGTTGACTTTTGTGATTCGTTGGAGTAGACTCACTAATACCCTTATCTTTTGATTGGTCCTTTTTCTCCACCCACTTTGACAAGGAATTCAATTGTCTTTCATTGTTGGATGAACCAAGAGTTGTAGCTTCCCTGTTGTGTGGTGAAAAAGTGTCTTGGGTTGTTCTGAGCATGTTGCAGTATTGGGGGTTGTTGGAATCAGCAACAATAGTGATCTCTTGTTCGTTAAAAGGAAATTTCAAACATTGGTGATATGTTGATGGTACAACTTGCATCTCATGAATCCAAGGACGTCCCAAGAGTATGTTGTATGTCAAATATTTATCCAACACTTGGAAGACTATATCTTTGACAACTGGTCCTACTTGAATTGGTAAGACAATCAATCCTTGGGAGGATCTCTCTTCATCATCATATGCTTTTATTGTGATTTTCCTTCTAGGATCAATAGCATTTTCAGAATATCTGAGTTCATGGACAACTTTTAGAGTGCAAATATTTAAGTCAACTCCTCCATCTAGTAGAACACGTTTAACATGGTGTTTGTGGATTAAGACCTCAATGTGGAGGGCATAATTGTGCGGATGGGTGATGGATACATCATTGTGTTCGACAAATGATAAGCAGTGCAGTGCAATTAAATGTACCACCATAGTTTGAAATTGGAAAAATTCCAAGTTGTTTGTTACTATGGTGGCCACTATAGCTTATTCTCATATTTCTTTGTGCACTGGTGATATCTTGAGAAGCTCTAATATGGATATTTGAGCGGTTATTTTCTGCAACTAATCAACAATGTTATATTGAGTCACACGAACAATAGTAGTTGCTTTGGACGTGGAAGGGGTAGCTCCTTTCAATGTTACCTTTGCTTGTCCTCTTGTGATTTTATTGATAGGTGAATTGTCTTGTTTTTCTTTGATTTAATGACATTGATTTGGTTGTCATTTGCAACAATGTTGGTGATCAAATTTATTGGCACAAGGCCATTGATTTGATGTGAGGCAGTGTTGATATCGTGGTGATGATTTTTCAGTTGTAGCAATGTTTCTTTGGTTCCTAATTTCAATGTCTTTGGTTTGATGTTCAACCACCTCAACACAATGGATGGTAGAATCATAAATATAGTTTACTTTTTCCCTTGGTATTTGATGACGAGGACTCCCCCTTTTCATAGCTGGGTAGAGGGTTCTTGAATACTCCATGATCATTGTTTTTTTGGAGTCCTACAAATATCACCTTGTTGTCAATCAAGTCTTGTATCAAGTGCTTCAATTGCATGCAATCATTAGTTTTATGCCCTTTGTTTCAATGAAAGTCATAGAAATGTGCATCATTCCACCATGGAGGCTTAACTTGTCGCTCCCAATTTCTTGCCTCTGGTAATGTTATGACTTTAGCTTCAAAAATTTCCTTTAATGTTGATTCTAATGATTGTCCCAAAGGTGTGAACCTTCTTCAATTTGAGGATGTTCGATATGATGGTGTGGGTAAACCCACAATAGTGGGTTACAACTTTTTCAAATGAAGAAAAATTAGAAATGCCCATCAAAAAATTTAAAATGGTTTATCGCTTCTAATGAAGGGGGTTCAAATGAACCACCCCCCTTCTAATGAAGCCCCTGTTGCACCATATAGGTGGGTTCTAATGAACCCCCTTTTTTCACCTTCCCCTCCACCATTTCAAACTTTATGCATTTTTTTGACTATCGAAGCTTGGGAAGGAGGTGCAAATGGAGTCAACTTGATAAACCAAGTTGGATGATTGTAGTGATTGAAACGTGCTTTCCAATAACTATAAATTTAATATATTTTGTTTTTATTTTATATTTTATTTTTTAGTTTTACTGTACATAGTTTTTTCACTGAACATTAAGTTCAGTGAAAAATCATTGTGGAAAAATAGTAAATTTGAGGAATTTTTTTTGAAAAATATATAGGAACTAGGTATTGATGTCCTCGTTCCAACAAAAAAAGAAAAATTGAATTTCAATACATACCAAAAAATTTATGTGAGCCGAAGTGCACCTATGTCTAAATTATAAATGCTTTGACTTCAAAACTTAATTAAAAGAAAAATATTCAACAAAATGCTATGAAACAAAATGAAAGCACTAGATACTTGTGTTACCAACCTAAATTCAAAAGAATCATAATTTTGTCTTTTATAGAAAAAAAGTTATGTGAGCCGAAGTACACACCACATTTTAAAAATGTTGTTTACTATTAAAAAGTAGTTATCAAAGGAGACACACAAAAATTATAATTTAATTTGAATTTTTTTTTTTTAAAAAACATTTAAAATCTAAAGACAAAATCTCACAAATCACTAGTTTACATCATTTTCAAATTCCTAATAGTTTACCTACTATAAGTGTTAGAAAGTGAAGTTTTATCTGAAAATGTTGATTTCAATGTCAAATTTGGCCAAAAAGTGTAACCCATTATTGTGGGATGACCCGTGTTCTAGATCCAACATTACCTTTATTGTTGCTTTGGTTGACATTTTGGTTGTTGGGTGGATTGTTGTTCTGATTATTTTTGGTGGCCGCTATTGTCAAGTTGAATACAGGGTTTGCATTTTGGTTTTTAGTTGTGCCATCGTTGTTACCTACATTCTTGTTTCTTTTCCAAAACTTTGGTTTGTCATTGTTGTTGTAGTTGTTAGAGGATTTTGATGTGTTGGTTTCATTGTAAAGTTTTATGACTCCTTATTTGACCAAAGCTTCTTCAATTTTAATCCTATTTTCAATCAACTTTTCGAAGGTGGGTGGACATTGCAATTCCAACATATAACTCATCTCGTCATTTAGATTATCAATAAATATTTCCATCTTTTCTTTTTCAAGTACGGGACGAGAATACATCACAAATAACCTTCTCCATTTTTGTAGAAAAGTGAGGAACGATTCACCCTTTTTCTATTTCAAGTTGCAAAGGTCTTTCATTTTTATATCATGTTGGATGTTATAAGAATATTAGGTTCAATGAACTTGTTAACCAATTATTCAAAGGTTCTAATTGGTGGTGTGAGTTTGGAAAACCATTCAAGGCATTCTCCGCCTATCTAGACTTCGTGGGAACAATCTCATCAAATACATTTCTTCATGAGCAAATTCAAGAATCATAGTTCTAAATTCCCTCACATGATCTATTGGATTGGTTTTACCATTGTATTTGTCATAATTTGGGAATTCACAATGTTTGGAAAAAGGAATTATGTGGATATCTTGATCAAAAGGATATGGACAAATGTCTTGGATCAAGTATCGTTTTGAGGTTCCCTTTGCATGTCAAAGATTTGTTGTTGAAGGTTCTTTATTTGATGAGTTAGGGAAACCACTTGTTCTAGATCATTTTTATGCTTTTTGGGAGGTACTTTCAATTGATTAACATCAAAGTCATCATGCAATTTGACACCTTATTTAGCCAACATTAGAAGGTATTTTTCCCCATTTCTTTCAAAAATATTTTATAAGCACTCGTGGAAATTCGGATCTTGTTCAACATTTTGGATATCTTCCTCAGTTATTTCTTCCCCTTCATTGTTGTGGATTCTATGGAAAGGATTCTCTTCAACTTCAGCCATGGTGTTTTGAGTTTCGACACTTTGAGTTCCAATGTTTCATGTTTCCAATTCTTTTTCCTTGAGTTTATGCTTTTGTTACCTTGTTTGGATGGGCATACAAGTGTTATACTTTGACTAAACTTTGATAGATTTGTTTGGAAGAGTGACAAGGATTAAAAATAAGTCAAATAGAATGACAAATTCTATTGATGAGACTAAGTTTGATTTGATTATACCGTTTTGTTTCATGATGAAAGGATGGTAAATCTTGATGATGAAACTAGACTTAACAATCAAAGATGTGATAAGTTTGATTATTTAGGCACTTTGAGATGTTTAGATCTAGGTTTAATTTAGAGAATTCCACTTGTAGAGGTCAATTTTGACAAGTTTAGACTCTGTTGTACCCAAGGAATGATTCTGGATTGAAAAAGATTCTAAATTTTCGTTTAAATTATGAAACAGAGGATAAATTTAACTCTCAGGTTTTGCATTTAATGGATGTGCTAAAATCGAGTCTTGATGCAGTAAAATATTGCATAGTTGCACTACAACAGAGAATGAATGCACTGGAAGATTGCACAGATGCACTATAAGATTTCTCAAATGCGCTAAAATAGAGGGTCGATGCACTAAAATATGTAGTGTATGCACTATAACATAGGGTGAATGCATTGGAAGATTGCACAGATGTATTATAATACTGATTGAATGTGCTAGAAAAAGTAGTGGATGTGCCAAAACAGTGTATGAATGTGCTAGAACAGATGTTAGATGCGCTAAAATATGGTAGCAATGCGCTATGACAAAGAATGAATGCGCTAGTCTAGAAAAATTTAGTGTTTTTATGACTCTATCTGGTTGTTTGGTTTTGAATTTGTGAATCTGAGTGTTTCCAAGGATATAATATTTTGACCAGTGAATTTTGTTTGGTTTCCAGCTTGTGAATGATGGGAATTGAGTACTCAAATGGATGATTCTTGAATCAAGGTTTTTACTTCAAGTGTGTGATGTTTTGTTTGAAATTTGTTTTAAAAACACATTAGTAAAACACATCAAACATGTACAATTTAAGACTGTGTAGGGCAATATTTATTGGATTCGTACTTGGATTTTACTCTAGTTGCACCTAATTTTAGTAGATGATTAGAAGCTTGACCCCAATGGCTCCTCTCCACGACACTCACTTCTACGGGGCAACCAAGCTTCAGTACCCATGAATCTCCCATGACATACTTCTCATCTCTACTAAAAGCCGCAAAAATGTGGGACGACTTCAAAGGTTAGACCTTCTGTGCTAGTAAATAGAATAAAGATTTTGGCCTTATAAACAAGAGGTTCTCTAGTATAGGCATTTAGTTGGTGGGGGATCATCCATATGGAAAGAGACCATTGTTGCCCTTCTTGTCAGAATAATCCTCCTGATACTTCAAGTTCCACATTTATATCCTGGTTGGAAGTCACTTGGCTTTAGTGTGTTATTGGTTGGGCCGTTCCCTTGGGTGATTACTTTTTCCCACAAGGCAGGCCCTCTGTGGATAAAACAAAATAAAAGCAAATGGGTCTACGTTTTTCGTCACCCAGTTAAGGGGAGAACATATGCCTACCATTCATCAAGCAAAAAAAAGGTGTTCTTTAACCTTCTAATTAAGTTAGATGCCTATCTTAATCAAAAGAAAGCATTAAGTAACTCCAACCCCTGCATAAATCATTAGTAGTTACATAAGATTGTCTTTGACCAGCGTATAAAAGTACCTACAAGCAAAAAACATCAATTAGTTCTTGGATTTTTTAAATTTTGCAAATTTAAACAGATACGCTAGAACAATCATCCAATGTGTTAAAAGAACCATTCAATGTGCTAAAAGAACTTAATTATGCACTAAAAGAAGTGATGAATGTGCCAAAAGAAGTGATGAATGTGCTAAAGTATTGACTGAAAGCGCCGAAAGACCCCCTGAATGCGCTAAAACATTTGTTGGATGCATCGAAAGAAATATCGTATGCGTCGTAACAAACCCCAAATGCGTTGAAAGATTTGTCGAATGCATCGAAACAAAAGTCAAATGCATTGAAAGATTTGTCGTATGCACTAAAAGAAATCACAGTTGCGCTAAAACATCACGTCTAGCATGTTCACAAAAAAATTTCCAAAAAATTATTAAAAATGGGGTTGTGCCCCATGGTGGGTGCCATTTTATGTATATGTGAAATGTGGGAGAGTTAGCAAATAAATACTAAAGCACACAAACGTCAATGAGATGTATTATATTAAAGATTTGAATCAAAGAAACTACTCTAAATTGCAGCTAAACAAATCTTTAAAAATGTTCCATTGTTCTCTATTATCAAAGATTCATTAAACCATTTGGCTCCCAGATTTTATATGTGCACTATGATTGTTAAAATGACAACTTGAGAAACAAGATGCTATATAAAATGCAATAAATCTAAGTTCCTACATGAAACTATGTGATGAAAGTCATGATACTATGATAATGGAGATATTGACAAATGGATAATAATGCTAGATTATGTGATGCAAATGCTGTGATAAGAAGTTAAAATGATTCTGCATATGCTCAATTAACCATCGATATGATAAACTAAAATGCAACTATAAAGCAAGACATGAAATAAAATGCAACTATAAAGCAAGGCATGATTCTAATTTAACATGACACTATAATGCTAACTATAAACTCTAAATGCTCCAATGCTTCAAAGCTATTCTTGCATAATAAGTTTGTTCAAATGTGGGATGCCAAATGTTGTAGCAAAGTATTGTATTTATAAGATTTTCAAAGCATCTTATGATGTGGTAGCGATCGATGATCTAGATTCAAACATGAGGGATGAATGGTGGAGATGGAAGAATCTTGGAGAATATCCTCTGACCAAGGGTGACATGTCAAATGGATGAAGGAATAAAGAGTGTGAGGAATAAGCCGTGTTAAATGTTTGTTAATAATTGGTTGAAAATAATGTAATTAAATATTAGTCATATTTAATTACATGTGACATTTGATGACATGGCCAAAAAGTGTGGTAGACATGTGACTAATTTGAAATTATTCAAATTCAGTGAGGAAATATTTAATTAAATAAAAGCAAACTATAGTCATTTGTTTATTTAATTAAGTTTAGAAGAATGTGGTTTAGAATGAAGAATTTAAAAAAGTGTATAGATGAAATAAAGGAGTTCATTAATTAAATAGCTAGTATTTATTTAATTGATTTTATTGACCAATTTTAAGTGTATACAACCATAATTGCAAGATTTATTCCAATGGATAGAGCTACCAACCAATAATGAGAGTTGGTAAGATTTGTATGGTGGTCAATGGATCGGTAAAGCAGATCATGGCATTCAAACACAGACCCATGCATCTTATAGACCCACATATTCTCAACATCACGTATTGGCGACATCAAAACCTTTTAAAGCATTAACCCACCATGAACTTTTGAAGTCAAACTTCTCAAAATGGGTATTACATAGAAAAATCAAAATTCGACTGGGGAAGTAAGGACCATAAGAGCAAGCATAACCCATAAGTTACAGCACAGGAACAAAGGCTACAGGGTTAACAGACCTCAAATGGACAACGGTGAATGCCAGATCACATAAACTGGACCCTTTCAAACACTAAAACTGGCAAAGCAAAGAAGCAGGGACTGAAAATCGAAACTCTTTAGGCATAACAGATATTCCTAAACAGAAAATACATCACTCATATAAAATACTTATAAACAATACTTAAAACTATCACAACAAACCTGTTAACCTAAAAATCATTTCATTGATTACATTACTTCATCTATTAATTATTGTATTTCTACGCCAATTGTTTTTTTGGGCAGAGTTCCAATCCTTCGCTTACATACAATTCTAAAGTATCCTTTGAAACATAATCTTTCCACAATCCATCAAACTAATAGCAGTACTTCAAACAAAATTATAGTCTGCATCTATTTGAAAAGCATTAAGAATGTACACAGTAGTCATTGCATACATGTACCCATTTCATTTAACAGATGCTTGAAACAAAATTATACATACCATGAGAAATACAAGAAGAAAATGAATATTGTAGGAAGATTTTTATCCAGAGGCTTGAAAGTTTGGCAGACGAGACTCACTTCCCAAAGAGACCATCAAAAAGGCCTAGTTTTTTCTCAGGCTGGGGAGGCGGTGAGACGCGCTTCCTTTTGGAAACCAAGGTAGGCTTTCCTAACGGACAGGCACTGCCATTGGTGGTGCCTTCCACCTTCTTGAGAATGGGATCAGTTTCCACTAACTGCTCTTTTTCAAGTGTTCCTGCTAGCCAGTCGATGAAGCTCTTCTTCTCTGGTTCCTTTGTTTGCACCTTGGAAGCGGCCACCACCTTCACCATGGGCAGGATTTCCTTGTGATGTAACAAAGTAGTAGTACAGATACCTTCCGTGAGCATCGTCCACTGTTACATATCTTCAAACCAAAAAATATGAACAAGAATTATCACCATTAGCAGCAGTATCCAAAAATAAGAAAATACTGAATATATGAGAGAAACATTCTCTCAATCTTTTTAACCTTAAAAATCCTTCAGCTGGACTGACAAAACCTTTAGGCACTTGCAAATGTCAAAAAATTTCCATGAATCTCAAGACAAAAACTAGAGAAAGAAAATTTATTTGAAAACTATATAGTGTTAAAAGTATCTGAGCTTTCAAAGAGCAGCTCCATGTTCAAATACCACGGTGACATGGTAGCATAACAAGCCCATTAATTCACTATAGTGAGCATTTAGCAACGAACAAACACAGTGGCAATTTGAGGGGGAAGTTATAAAGCAATAGGTATTTCAGAGAGGCCTGTGTTCAAATACAGAGGATAAATGATAATAAAATTAGATAACATCCCTCTAATTCTTCATATACGGCATACAACAATAAACATCCCAAGAATAGGCCAACATTTGACACATCTTGCTGTGGTTGGGCTCGTGTTTGAATGCAGTAATGGCACGCATGTGTCTGTCATGCATCGGGACAGGAAATCGCGTCCATTCCTGCCATCTTAAGGCACAATATTGAAGATAAATTAAATACCATGCGATATGGATTCAATTAACACTTCAAACTTTGTCCAACACACAACTCATCACAATCCCTTAAGCTACATTCAAATTTAATGTGTTCAATTTGATTTTACTTGTTTCATACGTGACCAAGATTTCTGCATTATTTTAGTGGTTGGCTTTTTACATCCAAAACAAATTCACAAGTCAAATTTGATTAATTCAACCGCTTTGACAAAGTAAAACGCATGAAATATGAAAATAAGTTTTCTTCAGTACCATTTCAATCTTGATTCCTCAATAGGTTATCTAGATTTTATATTGAGCATTTAATGGTAAAAAGAAACAAATGAATTGTCCTACGAACTATAGGAAGGTGTTTCATACTTTTTAGAGGAAGCAATGATAGCCAAGGATTTTCAAATTCAATATAGGCAAATGATATCATATGTTCTATAGATTTCTACAAGTTATAAGGTAAACATAGTGATTGTATCTAAAATACGATGACTAATTTGACAATTACCGTAATACAAAGTTTTTAGTAAATGTGAAGCAATATTTAACTTATATAAGCAAATAATACAGAGAAAATTTTAACAATTGGGCAACAAAATAGGCATAATCAATTTCTATTGAACTAGTAGATTTTGGATCCACTAATACCAAAAGTACTTATTTATAATGTTTACAAAATTATTGCATGAAAAATAAATAAAAATCTAAATACAACTTCTATCCTAAGAATAGATTGGTTGCATGCAAAGCAAACTTATTACCAAATTTAATCCATTGGTACTAAATTTGAACTCGGGCAATCTAATGGCATTTAGCAACCTAACAATAGACCTTTTAGAAGGCCATCTAAAAATAGTCTTTTTAGAATGTGTTCATCTTGTACAATCAACAACAAATTGAGAATTTGAAAATGAACAACTATAAAGCATTAGCAATAGAACAAAGTGGTCTATAAATAGACATTTTGTATATTACTTAAAATTATATACATTTATACACATATCTAATTATTATTACATGCAAAGATGAATACCACTTTAAACCTTTATTAAACAAACATGTAATATATAATTGTTACCTATTTTTCACTACCGGCTCAAATAGGTAGAGTTGAATTGCAAATTCAAATCAAAAGGTATACAAGTTGTTCAAAAGTTTCTGCTAAGTACTCATTATTGTGCAAAGTTTCGTTACAGTGTAAATTTCAGTAATATTATGCAAAAAACATCTCAAAATGATATCATAAGTTTGCATAATTTTTGTTGTTTTATTCATAATGTACAAACCAAAATCCCACACAAGCCATGTGAGTAACTCAATTTGATTTTTATAATCAAATAAGGGGTGCATGAAGTAAAGTAGACTATACAAATGAGAATAAAGAAGGCATAGGGTGGAAAGTGATTCGTTATTGCCTGGAATGACGAATCATTGACAAGTTGAGGTCTTCAGTTGTGGCTCCAGCTCTAGCTTCAGCTCCAAGCTCCAATGCACCTGCAAGGTTAATAGAAGTGTGGTTAGAACAATGCAAATCAAATCCTATCATATGCCTATGCTACCAACAAAAATATAGTATACATTTGATCAGACATCTATAAGATGATTTCAGATTTCAAAGGAATAAAACTCAAGAGGAAAGCTTTCAGCTTCATTTATTTTGCTAACATGTTTGTTTGTGTGTGCACAAATAGGTATAATCATCATTAAAATTGATGGATATGCTTATGAGTTGTGTGAAATGTGGCTCCCGCAAGGGTTGAGCCCAACTCATAAACAATGAAAGAGCAGCATGTAAAAGCATAGCAATCACGGTTATCATGCTCACGGGTAAATAATGGCAGCATTATGATATTCTCTTAATTCATGCTTCAACGAATGCATGATGGTTTGATCATCAAACTCATAATCAAGGAAAACAATCATAGAGTTGTACAAGCTATGCCATTAAATGCATAATAGTGCCCATTGTCATCAAGAGGATGGCAGTGTATAATATGTATAATGCCATTTCATTGTAGCTAATAAGATGTTGAAAATAGCCACCATGCCTTACCAAGCAATCACTACATCATAGTGATGAGATTATTATTAAAGATGGTAGCATTTGGAGTTTTATCATAACCAAGATGGACTGTGAATGAGCAAACAAATATCATATGTAAAAGTGCAGCGATAAGGCAAGTGAAAGAGCATGTATATTGATTGACAAGGACAACTACATTACAATCTGAATAGTGGCAGCTTACCAAATAATCATAGAACTATGAACAAGCTAGAGTTATGTTTTCATAAGTGACAGTCCAGA
This sequence comes from Sequoia sempervirens, assembly GCA_007258455.2. Lineage (NCBI taxonomy): Eukaryota > Viridiplantae > Streptophyta > Pinopsida > Cupressales > Cupressaceae > Sequoia > Sequoia sempervirens. The sequence goes on along the minus strand of VDFB02119731.1, from coordinate 18,856 downwards.
TCACATGTTCATAGAGGTAGTGACCAAGTCAAGAATGCAATAAGAGTCATAGGCAGATTATTAAGATCAAATATTTGTAAGAGATAAGTTCAGTCTAGAGAGCAGTTCTATTCAAGTACAAAGATACATAAAGAGACATCCATGATAATGAAAGGCATATCCAAAAGGAGATAACAGTATGGATAAACATCAAAAAATGATCAAAGTAGATACAAAGTTCAAATAGAATGGAGGAGCTAAATTTAGCAACCTACAAGAACGTCAATGTTGATACATGAGCTGCATTTTCAAAAAATTCATACATGGAGTTCATCATTTCAAGGACAACATCATTATTGAAATTAAGTGAAGGCACAACATTTACAATCCTTGTTTCAACATTGCATTATGTAAACCAAAACCATCAGAAGTTCAATCAGTCACTTATGGCATATATGAGGTTGCAGCCATGTCAATATTCAAAGTTATGAATGTATGACAGTGAGTAATGCACGAGTGCAAAGATAATTAAAGTATTGCAGAACCTATATAGTGTCTTTGTTCATAGTTGAGGTGACAATGCATATCAGACAGTGGTTGATATTTTCAAGAGAGGGCAGTGAATATTAGACATACTTATCACTTATATCTCCATTGCACTCAAAGGAATAAAGAAGTAAAAGTTTACAAGGAGTTCTTTTATTCTTTCTTTTACAAGAGGCATCATGGAATATCAATTTAACATTGAGAAGCATCAAAAAATAATGACAAAGACAACCTACAAATTATGCATTTGAAATTTTTCCATTAACCAAGAGAAGGTGTGTTTTTGTTTGAATTATCATGGATTAAAGTCATGAAATCATCAGAAGATTATATGCAGAAATCGGATTAAGTAGTGGATCTATCAGCTGGCTGTTTCTACATAATATTAGTGAGTTCAAGATGATGAGAAGGAATAAGGCTATAGTTTGTTGCTGAAAGTATACAAAAAAGAATTCTATGCAAAAACCCTCGCTAAGAAACTATAATCAAGGATTTTCTTCATTTTTCTTTTACAAAGATTTCAAGATATAGCCATGACCATAAGGGTCAAGCCAAACAGCTACAAAAAAAGAAACATCCAGAAGAAACCCAGAAATCTATCTTGAAGCTTGAAATATATGCACAGAAAATAGGTAAAGCCATAGCTTGCATAGCTCAAGGTCGAGCATAATGAGAAGAAAGTTTCAGATGATCATAGGAATATTATAGCTACTTAGTGGAAAAAGTAGTCAGTCTTGTCATAGCAAAAGGTGATTATTACATTTTTGGCCGCTATTTCATGGCATTCAAATACCCAATAGCAGTATGGCCACGATCTGTAGATGATAAAATATTCAAAGAAACTAATGGAGCCATGGCCATAACAAATAGAAACACATCACATGGTGAAAATAAGAAGGAACAATCATTATTTCATCCAAAAAGCTCAAGACAGAGGCATCAATGGTGGCCCATAGTAATGAAAGATCAACAGGAAAAGACAATAAATAAAAATGCATCAGGAAAACATCATAGCCGCAGCTATAAGACTTGGAAAAAGCTTTTGAAATGAAAGAAAAGCTCAGATTTCTGTTAGTGAAGCACTTACCTTACTTTTTTTTCAATCAACCTTCAAAAATCCATAAGAAAAAACATGAAAACGTAGGATCTCAAGCTTCAAACCCTACTCATTAGCGGCGTAGAAAAGGATCCTTAAGAGAAATACAAAGTGGAAAATAATCATGAATGATTAGGGTTTCATTATTTACTTGCCCTTTTTCTTTGCTTTCCACAGGCTTTCTTCATGATTTATGATGGGATATTTTGACCTTATGTTTTCAAAAATAAATCATTTCGTTGTCCATGGTCTTGAATTGTGAAGTCAGCGACTTAATCATGCAAATGGAGGTGATAAAGTTATATGCCAAGGCATATAAAATATTTATTAAAGCATTGAGTTAGAGATGGGCTCAGGAGATATAAAGAGCGATATGATATTTTTATCAAATAAACTTTTTTAAGCCTTCCATATTATTTGTAAAGCTTATTTACCATTATTAAAAGAAAATTTATTGATTGTTTTTAATAATTGGTTAAATAAAATATTTTAGAAGGAAGGTTGAGTTAGCTGGTTATCACTCATACATGATTAATTTAGACATAGAGTTCTAATGTGCATGGGCGAGTTGATAAAAACAAGGTGGATTTTGCATATTTCGGTTCACATCTTTATATTTCCAGTTTAGTTGGAGTTACAGATCTGTTGCATACATTATGACTGCCAGTTTGAGACTGAGTTCACTCATTTTTGCATGAGTTTGAACCTTCTTTTCAGGGATTTTTATTTTTACTTGGATTTTGCCTTGGAATTATCATTTCTATACTAAAATTTACTTTCAATTTCACCTTCATGCACTTTGGAGTTGCATCTCATTGTATATATTGGAAATTTTTTATCTTTTTCCGCTAGTTCTTGTTTTCTACCTTTTCCTTCAACAAAGAAGACTATCTTGTAACTCAAAATTTTAGATTTAATACAGTTTTACAGCTTATAGGTTATCATTTTTTGCAGAGGTGTTCCTTCATGATATTAATTGAAATACAGTCCACCTTTCCAATTTCAGGTGTTTTGCATGGTTTAAATAATTTAATGCAATTTTGATGAGTTTCATTTTTTAAACCTTCAAATTTCTATCTTGTTTATGCATGCATATATACAATTGTAGTTCGTCACATGTCATTAATTGTGCCCAAAAGTTGTTTTCTTTTTCCTCTAATTGTTGAAAACTCAGTTTTCCTTAATAGGGAAATAATACATATAGCCTTTTAATGAATTATTAATGTGTTCAAAGTGCTCAAATTGGACCGTGTTAACAAATTTTCTTGATGGTATAAGTTGTGAATCATTCTGCAAGTTTACCATCATTTAGGTGCATCACCGAGGTTTTAATTTTAGTTCATGCATTCAGTTTAGTTCTTCTTACCCTTTTCTGAAAGAAAATCATTCAAGTACCTAATTGATCATCATATAGGAAGCCGACATAGAATCTAGAGGTTCAATCTCATTATAGGTCATCCACAACCTGAGTTTGATCCAATGTTTCAACAAATTGTTGAATTTAATTATTCAAGCGTTCAGGTGCAATTTGTTTGACAACAGTTTTTGGCACGCCCGGTGGGACTCTAAAGTGATCTTCAAAGAAGAAGAAATTCAAAGATACAAGCTACTTTCCTGGTATATATAGTAGCATATTTTCACCTTTTAGAGGTAAAAATTTATACCTTGCGACTCCGAGCATATTTACTAGTTTCAATTGTAAGTTAAGTGATGGTATGTTTCAATTACAAGCTTAATATTCTGATTTCCAGCATTTAAATGAGTAGAAATGATAGGTTTTCATAGTCATCTTGTATACCCACTTTTGTTTCATGAAATTCTTGCCTATCCATACCCTTATCAGCCATATCAAGCCAATCATGCTACTGGTTTTATCCCAAACCATGCAACAACATGCTTACCTCCCACCCTCCTCTACTCAGCCTTCAGATCAACATTCAGATGTCCAAAATCAGCTCCAAGAGGTTGATGATATGAAAAGTAACATGAATAACATGAAGGACATATTGTCAGACATCGCAAAGTAGATAGAAGAGTTTAGGAGGCAGCAAGAGTACGATCAACAACAAGAAGAGATGGCCTATCAAGCTTACCTTCATGAGCAGGAATTAGAGACACAAAGAAGACAATTTGAAGAAAATCTCAAAAGGGAGTTAGTAGCAAAAGACGAGCAGATGAAGCTTTTGCTTGCTCAAACATAGAGGCATGAGGTCCAAGTAGCTCCTTATATTCCACATCAGCTTGTTCAGGAGGAGGTTCGTAATTTGAAGTTTCTAAGTTTCAAGAAAAGTGAGTCTCTTATCCCTTTTAAAATCAAGGTTCCAAGTTTTAGAGATGTTTTACCAATACAAGAGTCTATGCTGGTACAACCTGAATTTGTTAATCCTCAAGACCAACCACATGAAGATCCTATTTTCCTTCAAGAAATTCAAGAGATTCCTCAAGTTCCCTCTATTTCAATAGCTCAGTCCCTACAGGAGCCCACGAACCCTCATTTTCAATCATATCAAGAGCCTGAACCAAATCATCAAGGTACTAAACAGCCATGGCGGCCTTCTTGGACTAAGCATCCTAACTTCAAAATGCCAAATCTAGTTCAAGAGGCTCCCATTCCAAGTTTCAGAAATCCTCTTCTATTGCAAAGACAAGTACAGGTAACAAATCTAGCTATGAGTCTTCATGAACAGTCATCTCAAGAGAGCCAACTTATGCATGCATGTCCTGATACCATTTGCAAAGAAAACTTGCAACAGGATTTGAACGAACATGATCAATCAGGACAACAGGTTGAGGAGCTTGAAAAAGGTATCAAACACAATGATTTCATGTTTTTATTCAATGAACTTCCTTCTTTTATTGAGCTAGATGAGCAGGAAGAGGTTAAACAATCTGATGAGTTGTTGATTGAAGACTATCAATGTAATAATCAAGTCTTTGAGCAATTGAAAGAGGAAAATGAACATGAGGAAAGGATGGTTCATGAGGTAAAAACTACTCCTTTTTTATCAAGGGACCAAGAAAGATCTGATGAGTATTCATTTTGGAATGACCTTGAATCCTTTGTTTCAAGTTTAGATGACAAACGGGAGCAAATTGAACATGTTCATGTAGAGAAAATTGAAAGTGAATCTCAGAATTTTTCTGATTTATTTGATGAACTTCCTCAATTTGTTGATGAAAATGAGGATATCACATGCACAATAGCATCTATGCCTAGTATCGAGTGACTAAATGATAAGACTCATATGTTCATCCAATTCTCAATTATGAATCAGATGAGAGTATTTTCCTAAATATCATAGAGGATTTTTGCTCTAACATTGATGACAGTTTGATGCCATGTGAACCAACAATATATGATCAACCTTTTCAGGTGAAAGAAGTAATCATTCCTTCATTACTTGATGACAAATCAACATCTCTTTCAAATCATATTGAAATTAAGACAACAAGAAGGAAGGAGGAAAATATTACACTGCAAGTGGAGCAGTCTAATCAGCAAGATGGAGTGCCAACAGTTTATAAACATGAAGGAAGTAGTGAGAGGCCAATATTTATCCTTTCAAAGGGGTGTCTAATTAGGTATTTATCATATGAAGAGTCTACAGAATTACCACAAGTCATGATTCTGCCAAAGCATGTGATTGCAGCTGTGAAGCAACAGGTTAATCTTAGCTATATTCCTTAAAATAACATCTTTGGCAATCAATCAAATGAGGAAGGCATGCCTTTTGAGATGTTTCAGACTTTTTTGCAGCAATTAATCAAATGTTTATCATTTACATACCTCTTTTCGATTAATCTTAAGGATTTGAAGCATCCTTTGTTGTTAAGAAAGGGCAGTTATTTATCACAGCTAGTAAATGGTCATGTCTGAGCACTAACACTGTTGGTTAGTGTAGGGTAGGGTAGAGTTTCAATTATGCTTTCAATAAGTGCCCCATGGCACATTTTCATTCAAGTTTTGTCATGTTTTCAATAAAGTGCAGTTGTTGCACCTGGTTTTTCAGATTCTGTCTTCAGCAGAATTGCATTAGTTTCTTTCAGTTTGTGTGTTTTAAAGATGAGTTACAGATTTCTGAGTTAAAACAGAGCAAAGAAAGGACTCCTTGCCCAATGGATAAGCTACATAACTGGTCTATGGTGTTTAGCAGGCAAACACTCTGCAGAGGTCGCCAGTTTGTTACCTATTTTTCACTACCAGCTCAAACAGGTAGAGCTAAATTGCAAATTCAAATCAAAAGGTATACAAGTTGTTCAAAAATTTATGCTAAGTACTCATTATTATGCAAAGTTTCGTTACAGTGTAAATTTCAATAATATTATGCAAAACATCTCAAAATGACCAATCATAAGTTTGCGTGTTTGAAAGAAAACGCGGCCGCTGGCTGCGGCCACGGCGTGGCTCCAGGCGGAACGCATTTGTCTGAAACCGAGAGGCAGCAAAATCAGCCGATAAAACTGAAGCAAAGTATACATTTAATTGACATCCATAAGATGATTCCAATTTCAAAGGCATAAAACTCAAGAGGAAAGCGTTCAGCTTCATTTATTTTGCTAACATGTTTGTTTAAGTGTGTAGGAACAAGTATAATCATCATTCCAATTGACATATATGCTTATGAGTGGTGTGAAATGTAGCTCTCACAAGGGTTGATCCCAACTCATAAACAATGAAAGAGCATCATGTAAAAGCAGAGTAGTCACGGTTATCGTGCTCACGGGTAAATAATGGCAACATTATGATATTCTCTTAATTCATGCTTCAATGAATGCATGATGGTTTGATAGTCAAACTCATAATCAAGTAAAACAATCATGGGGAGTTCTGGCCTAGAAAGCTATGCTATGATACATAAATAGTGCCCACATTGTCATCGGAGGGATGGCAATGTATATCATGCCATTTCATTGTGAAATTTGATAAGATTATTGAAAATAGCCACCATGCCTTACCAAGCAATCCGCTACATCATAGTGATGAAGTTGGCAGTAAAGATGTAATTTATGCTTGGAGTTTTATCATAACCAAGATGGACTGTGAATGAGAAAACAAATATCATATGTAAAAGTGCAGCGATAAGGCAAGTGAAAGAGCATGTATATTGATTGACAAGGATAGCTACATTACAATCTGAATAGTGGCAGCTTACCAAATAATCATAGAACTATGAACAAGCTAGAGTTATGTTTTCATAAGTGACAGTCCAGATCACATGTTCATAGAGGTAGTGACCAAGTCAAGAATGCAATAAGAGTCACAGGCAGATTATTAAGATCAAATCTTTGTAAGAGATAAGTTCAGTCTAGAGAGAGTAGTTCTATTCAAGTACAAAGATACATAAAGAGACATCCATGATAATGAATGGAAGATCCAAAAGGAGATAACAGTATGGATAAACAACAACAAATGATCAAAGTAGATACAAAGTGCAAATAGAATGGAGGAGCTAAATTTAGCAACCTACGAGAACATCAATGTTGATACATGAGCTACATTTTCAAAAAATTCATACATGGAGTTCATCATTTCAAGGACAACATCATTATTGAAATTAAGTGAAGGCACAACATTTACAGTCCTTGTTTCAACATTACATTATGTAAACCAAAACCATCAGAAGTTCAATCAGTCACTTATGGCATATATGAGGTTGCAGCCATGTCAATATTCAAAGCTATGAATGTATGATAGTGAGTAATGCACGATAGCAAGGTGCAAAGATAATTAAAGTATTGCAGAACCTATACAGTGTCTTTGTTCACAGTTGAGGTGACAATGCATATCAGATAGTGGCTGAGATTTTCAAGAGAGGGCAGTGAATATTAGACATGCTTATCACTTATATCTCCATTGCACTCAAAGGAATAAAGAAGTAAAAGTTTACAAGGAGTTCTTTTATTCTTTCTTTTACAAGAGGCATCATGGAATATCAATTTAACATTGAGAAGCATCGGAAAATAATGACAAAGACAGCCTACAAATTATGCATTTGAAATATTTCCATTAACCAAGAGAAGGTGTGTTTTTGTTTGAATTATCATGGATTAAAGTCACGAAATCATCAGAAGATTATATGCAGAAATCAAATTAAGTAGTGGATCTATCAATTGGCTGTTTCTACATAATATTAGTGAGTCCGAGATGATGAGAAGGAATAAGGCTATAGTTTGTTGCTGAAAGTATACAAAAAAGAGATTCTATGCAAAAACCCTCGCTAAGAAACTATAATCAAGGATTTTCTTCATTTTTCTTTTACAAAGATTTCAAGATACAACCATGACCATAAGGGTCGAGCCAAATAGCTACAACAAAACAAACATCCAAAAGAAACCCATAAATCTATCTTAAAGCCCGAAATATATGCACAGAAAATAGGTAAAGCCATAGCTTGCATAGCTCAAGGTCGAGCATAATGAGAAGAAAGTTTCAGATGATCATAGGAATATTATAGCTACTTAGTGGAAAAAGTAGTCAGTCTTGTCATAGAAAAAGGTGATTATTACATTTTTGGCTACTATTTCATGGCATTCAAATACCTAGTAGCAGTATGGCCACGACTTGTAGATGATAAAATATTCAGAGATACTAATGGAGCCATGGCCATAACAAATAGAAACACATCACATGGTGAAAATAAGAAGGAACAATCATTATTTCATCCAAAAAAGCTCAAGACAGAGGCGTCAATGGCAACCCATAGTAATGAAAGATCAACAGGAAAAGACAATAAATAAAAATGCATTAGGAAAACATCATAGCCATGGCTATAAGACTTGGAAAAAGCTTTTGAAATGAAAGAAAAGCTCAAATTTCTGTTAGCGAAGCACTTACCTTTTTTCTGAAGCAACCTTCAGAAATCCATAAGAAAAAACATGAAAACGTAGGATCTCAAGCTTCAAACCCTACTCATTGGTGGCACAACAGAGGATCCTTTAGATAAATACAAAGTGGAAAATAATCATGAATGATTAGGGTTTAATTATTTAGTCACCCTTTTTCTTTACTTTCCACAGGCTTTCTTCATGATTTATGATGGGATATTTTGACCTAATGTTTTCAAAAATAAATCATTTCATTGTCCATGGTCTTGAATTGTGAATTCAACTACTTAATCATGCAAATGGAGGTGATAAAGTTATATGCCAAGGCATATAAATTATTTATTAAAGTATTGAGTTAGAGATGGGCTTGGGAGATATAAGGAGCGATATGATATTTTTATAAATAATCTTTTTTAAGCCTTCCATATTATTTGTAAAGCTTATTTACCATTATTAAAAAAAAAAATTATTGATTGTTTTTAATAATTGGTTAAATAAACTATTTTAGAAGGAAGGTTGAGTTAGTTGGTTATCACTCATACATGATTAATTTAGACATAGAGTTCTAATGTGCATGGGTGAGTTGATAAAAATAAGGTAGATTTTGCATATTTTGGTTCACATCTTTATATTTCCAGTTTAGTTGGAGTTACAGATCTGTTGCGTACATTATGACTGCCTGTTTGAGACTGAGTTCACTCATTTTTGCATGAGTTTGAACCTTCTTTTCAGGGATTTTTATTTTTACTTGGATTTTGCCTTGGAATTATCATTTCTATACTGAAATTTACTTTCAATTTCACCTTCATGCACTTTAGATTCAATACAGTTTTATAGCTTATAGGTTATCATTTTTTGCAGATGTGTTCCTTCATGATATTAATTGAAATACAGTTCACCTTTCCAATTTCAGGTGTTTTGCATGGTTTAAATAATTTAATGCAATTTTGATGAGTTTCATTTTTTAAACCTTCAAATTTCTATCTTGTTTATGCATGCATATATACAATTGCAGTTTATCACATGTCATTAATTGTGCCCAAAAGTAGTTTTTTTTTTTCCCTCTAATTGTTGAAAACTCAGTTTTCCTTAATAGGGAAATAATACATACAACCTTTTAATGAATTATTAATGTGTTCAAAATGCTCAAATTAGACCGTGTTAACAAATTTTATTGATGGTATTAGTTGTGAATCATTCTACAAGTTTACCATCATTTAGGTGCATCACCGAGGTTTTAATTTTAGTTCATGCATTAGTTTAGTCCTTCTTACCCTTTTCTGAAATAAAATCATTCAAGTACCTAATTGATCATCATATAGGAAACTGGCCTAGAATCTGGAGGTTCAATCTCATTATAGGTCACGCACAACCTGAGTTTGATCGAATGTTTCAACAGATTATTGAATTTAATTATTCAAGCGTTCAGGTGCAATTTGTTTGACAACAATAATATTATATATAAAAATATAATAAGTAATATAAAATAAATATATATATATACTATAATCGAATGTATAATATAAATATAAATATAATAAAACATATAAATAATATTATATTATATTATATAATACAAATAAATAATATAATATAAACATATAAATAATGTAATATAGTGTAATATAAATATATAAATAATATGGTTACACGTGCAATATTTAAAATATAATATAATAATATATAACAATATAGTGTTTATTTATTATATATTAATTTTATATAATATAATTTTTTAAATGTATTTTAAAAATATTATTATATTGTATATAATAAATTATTAAATATAAAACATAATATAATTACTATATAATATTTTTCAATATAATATTATTTAAATTAATTTATTAAGAAAATTAAAAAATCTAGTAGATTTAGGAAGGTGTGGATTTTGGTGACCTCTAAGGAACGTTGTTACCGATGGGAATAAACAATAATTAATAGCCTAAGTTGGGCTTGTTAAACATTTTACTTTATCAATGTGTTTTTTTGAAAGAAAGTCTACATTAGTGAAGCCCCACTACCTAATAGAATTAAACGGTGAAAAAAATAAAATGTTGACAGAAATAATGTACCGAAAAACAGAGACAGGCAAAAAATGGTGATAGGGGAAAAATGGCAAGAAGCATGAACAAATCAGATATTTTTAATAGTTTTGTATTGTGTATTCTCAGCATTCAACTGTTGATTTTACAAATCAGCTAGGCTTTTTTCAAATAAGGATACGCCTTCAGCATAAATAAAATAGTTTCTACATTTAGTTCTTTTTAAGGAAGTACTTTCTACATTTAGTTTTTCTCTTTTGTCGTCAAAATGAATGAAAAGTTTTAATTACTTTCAAGAGACCAATCTGTCTATGGGACCCAAGAAATAGAATTGAAACCATTTTAAATACACAAATTATCTGACGACTCCACCAGTTACATCTTTTTGTTTTCTAACTTTTTGCTAATTTTGTTTCTTCTACTATGTATTTTGATCAAGTAACTTGTTGTTTTTGCTATCTTCTTCTCTTCAAACAAGGTCACTAATGATTTAACTTTTAGCAAATTTGTGTAATTGTAATGGATGTCCTCGTAAACTTTACACTACATAATGTAGTGTCACTCTGTCTCCACTAATACCAATGAGCAGAAACAACAAATCCTATTATTTCACTACTCTTTGGGTATTTTCCATCTTCCCATTTCACATCTCAAATAATGTGCTCACTAGTTCTTAATTGAGTTATTAGCATTGTAGCTTTCCACTTTATATATGCTCCCACATGGTAATTTTGCTTGTGATCATATGTGGGGTTAAAATGCTTAACATAATGCTCTCTTTTTCACCAAATTTATTTCATCCACATGATATATTTGACTTTCTCTCTTACCTTTTAATTTCCACATTTGTGTTTGGGCCATCTTGCATGTCGATGCGTCATTTTTCCATCCACTTGACTTTTTGCTTCATCCACGTGCTCTTCCTTCTAGTTAAGTTTTCCTCCACCACAATTTTGGGCTAGCGGTGTCCCCCTATATTCTCAATTCTCTTCAGATAGCGTAATAAAAAAAATTATAACTCCTACTTCAATCAGAAAGACTCTAACTTTGGCTAAAACAATCTCATATGAGACTGTGCTTTTTATTTTGAAATTGCTTGTGATTATGTGCTTTTGTAATTATTCTATTTGTCTCCATTTTAAAGTTGACGTGTTGCAGCCCCAAAATTTGCAACCATACAAAATCACAAGTGTAACAAACAACCTAAACAAATTCTTCTTTGTTTTCCAGTCCCATGACTTAGTTGATCAACATCTTTTTTGAAGCAAGTATAGAGCTTTCCATCCCCCTTGTATTATTTTTTTCCTACAAGTTTCTCAAATGAGATTGTTGAAAAAATCAAGTCCCAAACACCTGTATTCATTTACCACCTGCAAAAAATTTCCCTCAAACTCAAAATTTAGTTTCTTCCTAGTTCTTTTCAAAGTAGAGAGATGTTTCTCTCCTTACATTACTTTAGTTTATGCCTCCCAATATAAAAATAAAATGTATGGTTAACAATGTTCAATAAGATTTATTATTATATTCCCCCGTTTATACGTGTCACGGGGCTGGCGGGCTGGGTCAACTTTTCACATTTCTAACACCAAGAAATCCAGCCCCCATGCGACACTATCAAATCATACTCATGACTCCCTCTTCGGTCAAGCCCTTTCTGATCCACAGACTACGCCTCCCACCTGGTGCAAGTCCCTCTTTCAGAACTTGACTTTGCTCGTGCACCGCGAAATGGTAACACAAGCGGCTCTTCACACAAGCCCTGGCTCCAGAGTGTCCCATACCACCCCTTCAACGCCTCTTCCAACTCTCAAGCTCCGACTCAACCATACTGTCTCCTCGGATGATCTCCAAACACTGCCCCTACTCCGGGCTTCCTTGAGAGTGACCCCAAACTCAGCTCGCCTCGCCTAGCTCGGCTTGCCTACACCCCCAGCTCCACGCCCTTGGCGCTTCGTCGCTCCATGCCTCCGGCTCACCAATCTTAGCTCTAGCCTTCGACACCACTCCGTCCACTTTCTTAGACTATGTTGCACCCTACTGTACAAACTCTTGTGGATAACCTGAGTCTTCATCATCTCCGCCTCTCATATGGCTCTGACTACCAACTCGCCCACCTTGCATCTAGCTCAGCACTGCTCCAGGCCCCGAGCTCCCCTTGGACTGGCTCCACACCATTGCACACATGACCCCGTTGGTGATCCCCATGATCTTGCACTCCCCGAGCACTCCTGACCAACCCATGCATACCCAAGCCCAACTCTATACTGCATCTCCATCTGCTCCTGGAACACACCTCAACTCCTAAGCCACCCCTCACACTACACTGCACCCAGACACCACATTGCATCCCAGCACAATGACTCGCTCCTACATGAGCTCTCCACTTGGTTCCCACAGCACCTCCGATTCGGACTCACCAACTGACCTCCATTGCTCCCAACCATATGGACGCTGACGTTATGCTGTCAACTCGGCTCTGTCTGCATTGACTCCACCTAAGCAACCCCTGAGATCCCCTGGCTACCTTCCTCGACACAGCTGCAACCAACATTCCAATCCCTTGAGGGTGGTGCACCTAGCACACCTCTGACTTAGCTCCCTTCTGTTACCCAGCCGGATCCAACTCTTCATCGAGCTCTTCATTGGGCCTTGTCCTCCTTATCCATTCTGACATCCTGGGCAACCCAACTCCCACTCGGATTCATAGCTCACACATACGTCCCCTGCTCCTCATCCTAGATGAGTCCAGCATCCGACTCCCTCGGCGACATGCCTTAGAATCAACCCATGCTAAGTCCCCAGCTAATCCACTTCACTGGGTTGGGACTTGTCCACGCACTTGCCTCACCCATTGCACGACGAGCGCCAGCACTCAGCTCTCTCAGCAACATGCATTAGAGCCGACCTGTGCTAAACCTGGCTACCTGCATTTCCCCAGGTGGCGGGACTCCGAGCTCACCCATGAACCACTCTAACTTTACCCATGGCGGAGCGACACTTCGTCACTCCTAAAAACCATGCAGCACACCAGCTCGACCCCCATGAGCCTGGTGTCGGGGTTACATCTTCGTCACCCCTCGCAAGGGAAGAGACCCGAGTAGCTCGCCCATTGTGTGACAAGCTTGCAACAATCTCGGACTCCCGGTGTGTGATCCCATGACCACTCCCGCAACACACTATGTCAAGCACTTACAAATGACATACCCTCACTATATAAGTTATTTGTACGAATCCCAACATACCATAGGAAGACACCGAGAATTCACCTGATCCCCCACATTTTGCCTTTCTGACTCGCACAGCCATCCAACCCGGCACATCCATTGTGACTAACTTGCACACCCTGTGTGACTAACTTGCACACCCAACGTGTGGTTGACTTGCACGTCCAACATGGCTCACTTGCACAACCATGTGACTGACTTCGTGCATCCTTGATACACCCCACTGCAACCTGTAGCAGCTCGTGACGACTTACCGCTTGTAAGATCCGTCACCTCGATTTTGCCTCGGATCGGTCCAGGACCAGATCCTACACCCTGAGCTCTGCCTCTGCAGGCCCCCCATTCATAACACAACCTGTCTCAACATTCGGCCACACCAACACTCAGAATGAGCCCCTAGGTGGACTCGGCTTGGTAGATCCCTGGCTAGACCCTTGAACCAAGAGCACCTGACTCTGCACTAGCGCAAGCTCCGTGAGCTCGGCTCCTTCGAATGCAACATCCCCTTACAATACGTTTATAGGGCTTGTTAGGTTGATTAGACTTTAGATGTAAAATGACACCCATTGAATGAGGGTTGGGTCAAAGTGAGTTTTGATGGAGCAGCAAGGGGAAACCCTGGCTCGACAAGAGCAAGGTGTATCATCAGGAATCGCGAAGGGAAAACCTTAGTAGAAAAATCCCATAAGGCTGGGTATTGGCACCAACGACGAAGCAAAAATGCAGGTTGCATGGCATGGTATTAACCTCTATAATTGATTGGGCTTGAAGAAGAGATTTCTAGAGGGTGACTCACTTATTATGATCAATGCAATCCACAAAGGCTCAACTTTGAATTGGAGACTCGACAAGCTGCTGAACAGAATTTTGCAAGAGCTAACTATTTTTGAAGATTTTAAGGTGGTACATTTATATCGAGAAGGCAATGTAGAGGAAAATAATATGTTTGAAATGGCAATTGAACACAATGATGAGCATGTGGCTGGCAGGGAGTTAATGGAAGCATAAAATCAAGTGTGGAGGATGGTTTGAAGGACGATTTGGGACTCCATCGACCAAGTGAAGTAAATGGAGATGTTAGCATGGCCTCCACGGCTAGCTACGAATGATGGTGGAGAATGTTTAAAACACCAACTCCCCCCTCTTTCCAACCTGCAAATTTTTTGAAGATGGAGGCAACAATATGTCTAGGAGAGAAGGAGAGACAAATGGCATTTAGGGGAGTGGTCACAAACAAGCGTTTGCAAAAAAATTTCAACGTAGATGACATGGAGATCCTAGAAACGATGAAGATAATTCTAGGCACGAAGATCCTCATCTCCTCCTATTGCTATCTTGTGAACTCAGACCTGGCCTCCATTTTCATGGCTTGGTTGCTTCAATCACGAGAGAGCAAGGACTCGGTTAGGTGGCTAATGCAACAAATGGTCAATGACCGCTGGTGTGAGGGGATGGAGCACTATTTAGAAATAGTGGTAGTGGGTTGGGGGCTTCGCCCTATGGGTGGAATATGGCCAAAATTATCCCTCCACTACAGTGGGCCTTGAGTTAATTTTCTTATCTGGAGCAGTGACAATGATGAGGCAATAAGGATGACTAAGATATTGGAATGCATAGCTCTATTGAAGGAGTTGACTATTGCACATAGAGAAATTGATCCTAGGGTAATGTTGGCACTCTCAGCTGCCACCAGTGGGCATGAGGAGATGGAGGGAAGCATGGAAGACTGAAGACTGACGATGGGAGAGCGAAACGGAGCGTAGTGGGCATAAAGCACCTATTTTTTCTAAACTTTTTGTTGTGTCAATTTTTTATAAACATTTTGTTGTGCCAATTTTTGGCAATGGCCTGGTTTGATACAATGTAGATTTGGGTTTGGCCCCTTACAACCTTTTTTATATCAAACAAAAAAATATATTATTGTGTTTACATCAATGTTTGAAATGAGTTGGACATCGCTCCCTTTTTGTAATATCCCCTTCTCAGTAGCCACTCTCAATGATCACTTACTCTCAATGATCACTTAGCCTTTCTAATTCCTGAGGGCTAAAGTGGAATTTAGGGAATCCTATGTTTAATTATTTAATATTGTTTGGAGACTCAAGTTAAAATTAAAAGGTAATATTAAGTAATTAATAAAGTAATGTTATAAAGTGACTTTAGTGAAATATTTTAATAAGGTACTTTATCAAATCACTTTATTTTAGTTGAGTGAGAAATCAGTGGGAAAATATAAAAGGGAAAAAAGAGCTTAATTCTAGATTATATTTTTCTCACATCGCCTTTGGAGAGCCTTTGGAGGTTTTCGTGTTGAGGGTTTGGAAACCCTACTATTTCAGTTTCAGTTGTGAAACCATTAACCCTAGCTAAAAGTTGCCGAGAGAATCATTCAAACTTTCTACATTGCATTTCATTGCGGATTTGATGAGCACAAATCTGAGAAATTCGCACTAAAGCAAGATTAATTTACAAGCAAAAGAAGAAATGATAAATATGGGACATATATCAAAATTTTGAGTTCCTATTCATTGAGCAACTGCATCTACTTGAAGTCAAGTTTTGGAGCTCTATGTGCATATTTGAAGGTGTGGCTTTGTGTTGGAACCCTAGGTGCCCTATCTTTAAGCAAAAGACTCCTGCAAAATTCATGTTTTGGAGAAATCTAGGTGGATTTATGAGGGACGTGATTTTTAGAGAGAGAACGATCTCTAAGCATTTCTTTGTTGAGTCATGGCCACTATTGGAGGCTCAAAAGTGGCAAATATCTTGTATTTAATTTGGGAACACCCTTATATGTGAATATCGATTGGCTTGTTGAAGTCTAAAGGTGTCTATAGGTGGATAAGACGAGTTTCATTGAGGTCGTAGGCACTAACTAGTCAAGGCACGTGATTTCAATTGCAAAAAATTACACACCATAGCCAGGGAACTTTACAGTGGTATCAAAGCTAGCTTCCTACCAGCCTATGTAAAAATCAAAAAATCAGAAATTAAAATAAGAAGTTTTCAATTGCATGTAATGTTATGAATCCAGACAATCAAGCTTATATCACATACAGAAGAAGAAGTGCAAGAGAAGTTCCAATTTTGATCTGTTTGCTTCAGATTATTCATTTGAAGAGGAAATTATGGGGGAGAGACATGACATGGGAGATAGGTGTGATATTCCTGAAGGTAGAACATATTAGATTCTTAATGACCTAGCTAGAAGCCAACAATATGTGGTTCAACTCCTTAATCAGCTTGCAAACAGTAGAAACAATGAGGTCAACAATGGAAATAATGGTAATAATGTAACCAATGGGCACAACAGAGGTAATGGGAATGATGGAAATAATGCAGTGGAAAGTAATATTCACATTCTGGCACACAGTCGTGCTAGGTCAACTAGCAAGGTAACACCTAGGCCCCTTACGCCTCAATTCTTGGGAGGTCAACCAGCTGATAATCAGGGGCAACATGCACAAGGAGAGGGGTTTTTAGATTACCTGAGAAAGTATAGATCTTTGGGGGATGAATTCCATGTTGTTATGGCATTGTCGGACTTATGTGCTATTAAGTACAAAAACAGGCCCAGAGACAACAACAGGGGACCCCAAAATTAGGATTTGAAATGCAAAGTTGGAAAAATTTCTAGTCCCTCCTTTGATGGTTCCAACAAGTATACAGCTAGAGCTTGGGTGTAGAAGTTGGATACCTATTTCTAGCTTAATCCTATGTTGGAGACAAAAGTGATTAAATATGCTATGTTGCACTTGGAGGGTGAGGCATATAAGTGGTGGTACCACAGACTTGTCACTTTGGGTCATGCCAACATCACCTCTTATCTCAACTTCACACAGAGATTGGTGAACAGATTCAATCAAAAGGATCCAAACCTGCATTTCAGGGAGTTGGCTTAGCTTAGATAGAGTGGCATAGTGGACGCCTACATTGTCGAGTTCCAAAGATTGGCAATTATGGTCACAGATATTTCAGAGCATAGGCTGGTCATGTTGTTCACTAAGGGTCTTTCTGAGCCACTTCATGGTTGAATTAAGGATTTCAAATCCAAGTCACTGCAGGATGCCACTATTCAAGCTTGGGATATGGAGTACTCAACACTTAAAAGAAAATTTTCATCCAAAACATTCAACCAACAAAAGAACAAGGACAAGAAACCTTTTCAGAAAGAGTGGCCTAAAAGGAGTAAAACAAAAGAGGAAGAACACAAGGAATGCAAGAGGAAAAAAATTTGCTATCATTGCAAGGAGCACTAGGAACTAGGTCACCGTTGTTTGGGTAAGGGAAAGGTCCACTTTATTGAGGTTGTATTAGATGATGAGGATGAGGGTGAGACTAAATAGGCACAAGGCAATGAGGAAAGTAGTTCTGATGATGAGCAGCCACAGTTGGAAACTAAGAGTGGAACTATTGCTACTATTAGGCACCCCTAGATTCGATTAATTCAGAATTAGAGGGGTCATGCAGGGTCAGCAGGTTACAGTGTTGATAGACAGTGGGGCAACTCACAAATTCATTGACTCAACCTTAGTGGCTAAGCGGGGCATACAAACACAGGACTTTGAGGGGTTCAATGTTATGGTTGTAGATGGATTCAACATATCATGCACACAATGAGTTCCTCAGTTGAGTGTCATCTTGGGAAACTGTATAGTCACAAATATTTTTGATGTAGTTGAATTGGGTGATGCATACGTCATACTTGGTATTCAGTGGTTGCATTCGTTGGGAAAATATTCACAGAACTTCCAGACTATGGAATTGAAGTTTAGGGCAATGAATGGCAAGAAGGTTGTGCTCTAATGCATGACGAATGGGGCTCTGAAGATTGTGTTAGTGAAGATGATGGAGAGTATCTTTAGGCATGGGGATGTAGCATGGACAGTTGAATGCCTTATCACAACTAAGGATACACTTGACAAAGATCAACCATATGATATTGACATACAGACACTCTTGGGTAAGAATGCCAAAGTATTTGGAGAGATTCCCCTAGGGAGGCCACTAGATAGAGGATTTGAGCACAGTATTGAGTTGGAGGAGGGGACCAATCCCATCAATATGACCCCCTACCATCATCCTAAAATTTTTAAGGATGAGATAGAAAAATCAATCAAGGAATTGCTTGATATGGGACA
>VDFB02119730.1:0-51067 GCA_007258455.2 Sequoia sempervirens | reverse complement strand
ATTTATTTAATTCAAAGTAAAGCATAATTTATATTGGTGGAAAGCTAAGAATCTCCTTTAAAAACCCTTTTCATTTCATCAATTTTGGGTAAAAAAGAAGTTATTAGCCACATACCCTACAAATACCCATCATATCACCACTTTTTGGCCCATCATGATCCTGCACATACCCCTTGGTTCTTTATACCTTGATGCATCATATCTATGTGTATTATCAAGCATAAGGTAAGTAAGATCTTTTAAAATCCCAATCTCTGATAATCAAAACATCATCGATCTCTCATCATTATTTCTAATAAAGTCTCGACAGATCATGGACTTGTTGGATCCTCTTGTCATCATCTCATTTCTTCTCTTTTCTCTTCGTGCTAACATACTACCATGACAGTCAACCAAACATCACCTATGCATCCATCTAGCATCCATAAAACATTAGTATACTCATCTTGCATAATCATACATATCATCACAATAGGAAACATCATCCATCTCACATGAATTGCATTATCATTTAAGTTGTTTAGGATAATATAGATTTGTTATTCTAAGCATCTTAATCCATCTCATTTGCATCATCATTATCATATAGATCTATTAGTCTAACCATCCATACATCCATTTTGAACCTCTTTGTTGCGAGATCAACCCTAAAATTGAAATTTTCGCTCGATCTCTTGAGGGGGTAGTATACTAGTATACTTCTTTCCGCTGGGGCATCCGAAAAAAAAATAAAAAAAATTGAACTTTGATCTCAGTAAGGTTATTCTTTGAACCAACACAACAGGTACATTGCTTCAAAGAGGGGCAAAATGTAGACACTCAAAATATCTTGGTCGACATCATGCACTTGATTCTGATTCACAAACACCAATTCTTCCTTAATCATTTCTACACTAACTAATTAATTGAATAATCTTTATTTAATTAATTAAATTCCTCCTAAAAATCAGATAATACACTTTATTGGATTATCTCATCAAATCCTAATGTTTTTCCTTTAATTAAATAAATAAATTTTATTTAATTCAAATCCTAATGTCCCAATATCCTCTCATTTGATTTAAATAAACTCAAATATTTAAATTAAATGTCACAATCAAACTAATTTCATCTAAGTTAGTTAATCCTAAATTAATTAACTCCTAACACTAATCCCCCATTCCTCTAGCTTTTGACTCCACCCTTGGGTAAGTCAACCTAACCAAGTTGCACATGTAAATCAATTTATTTGATTTAAAATTATCCTATTTTCATTCAAATGTGACATATTCCTTTGAATATTCCACCCACTTGACTTTTCCCTCCCAAAGTACTTTTGTCCTCCACCTTTGCATTGAAGGCTCTTACATGTCCTCTCCTTGAGCCAACTTGGCATTAATTCCTCTTACATCCCCTCTTGCACAAGCCACCTCTTGAAATTCAAATTTCACCTACATGCACATTGTTCAAAATGTGCTCCACCTCCCTTCATTAGCATGCTGACAAGTGGCACAATGTCATTGGTCCAATCTTTAATTCCACATTCATCCCATTATTCAATCTTCAGTCCTTCTTCCTTATAAATAGAGGCCTTCTCTATTGATTTGGGGATTATCCACAATTTCATCCAAAATTTCATCCACACTTTCAGCCAAGTTAGCATAGAATTCATCATCCATATCTAGGATATTGACATTTTGTATCAAGAATCACACATCTATCATCAAGCTTATCAAGGAATTGGGAAAGGGATTCTTTCCACATCAAAGAAGCACCAATTCCCCTATGGGATGTTGGTTTGAGCATTAGAATAGGATTTCATTTGTAGATTACTTAATATTTTACTTTGATTTCATGTTCTTGTGTTTGAATGAATTTCATATGGAATGCTTATTTACACTTGTTTAAGGACTAATGTTTGCTTGTTTGTCCATGTTTGAGGAGTCTAGGCAAAGCATTCACAAGAAAAATTAATGATAAATAGGACTTAACATCACCTTGATCTAGTGTTGTGAGGTTTTTTACACATCCACATTAGGTCTTGGGCCCTTGCAAACTAAATAAAATGCATTTATCGATGTCTTGTAAAGGTGTTGTAAAGTGTTGTAAATAACTTTCACACTTTTCTAGACTTTTAAGCATATAAGTCTAATGGACCTATTTTTCCCTTAATTCAATATTGTTAAATGTATTTAATTGCATTCTCACAAAAATATAGAAGGCTTATAAATTAAAAATAGTTTTAATCTAGTGTTGTAAAGTGTATTTAATCACATTTTCACATTGAAGTTTGTGTCCCTGGCCCTAATTACCCTTTATATCATCACTAATAGGATCCTATGACCCCATAATATGTATCCCAAGGCTTATTTTGATCAAAGACCTCATGAAATCATCATATAAATATGATTTCTTCACTCCCCAACATCCCAACTAGCAAAAGAGCCCATGTGGGACTCATTTTCCACTTTGGGTGAATGAGTCCCATCCAGGTGGGACCCATTCAACCAGGATGGTGAATGAGTCCCATTTGGGCCATTTTCAAGGTTTGAGTAGGAAAAATTGGATTTTAAGTTTAATTTTCTTTAATGTCGGCCTTGGGGATCAAATTAACGGGAATTTGAGTGGATTTCCTATATATAAAAAAACTTATAATAATTATTTCATTCATTCATTATCCATTTCAATTCAAGCAAGCTAGGGTTTAGCATTTTAAGTCTTCACAAGGTTATCAAGATAGCAATCAAGATCAATTTTGAGGCATTCAAGGGCAAATTCTTCATCCATTGTTGCAGCAACTCAAGATCTATCATCATGATATAGGTACTTTGGAGGCTTGGAGATGATTGAAGAATAGGTTGAAAACTTGTTGAAGTCACCTCCCTATTGGCAAGGTCAAAATATTCACAAAAAGTCACTTAGAGTGTCAAAAATCAAGGTTTCGGATCTAGACACCTGGAGGAACAGAAAGAGCAGACCAAGAGCTTCTGATTCTACTTTCAAGTTTTTAGAAAATTCAAAGTGGACTCATTCACCATTAGTGGTGAATGAGTCCCACTATACCTATTTTTTAGAGATTTCTATGGATTTAGATACCCATTTGGCTAAAACAGGCTTTGGGTTAGTTTTCCCAATCTGGAACTGATTCGCCCAGAATGGCGAATGAGTCCTAATAGGTCAAAATTTCAAGATTAGCAACATTTTTAGTCTTCACTCCAACCTCTGCAAGTCTCTAGGTGCACACTTTCAATTTTACAGTTTTCTATTATTTTTCATCATCATTTCTAGTTCATTTAGTATATGTTTGCATATCACATTTTGTTTTCAATTTTTTTGTGTTTTCTAAGTTTGTACTTGGTGGTGAACCCCTTATTCAGCCTTTTCTAATCCCAAACCCTATCCTAGGATACCTTATTGTCATATATTTTCCATCTTTCTTTGGGAAAAGATCTCTAAGGTGTCCTTGAGTGTGAACATTGTGAAATCATATCTCTTTCTTTAATAAGGAAGTGAAGCATCCATTTTCGGTCTCCACACTGGGTTTCTATGCAAGAATTGGTTTATGGAAAAAGCGTATCTCAAACTACCAAATTCTGAAAATGACCTAAACTAGGACTCATATGCCAAGTCTGGCGTATGAGTCCAATTAGGTTTTTTTGGAACTTCAAAGTTTGAATCTGGTCTTCAATGTCTACTATGTCCTTCCCAATTTATTTCCAGATCTGAAACCCTGATTTTGAGGCTGTAGGTGACTTTTTAGTGAAGATTACAATCTTACAAATGAGGGGACAACTCCAACAACTTTTTCCAATCTTGTAACCTAATCTTCAAAGGTCCTTCATGCTTGAAGACACCTAGATTTGCAATCACACATGTAAAGAGGAGGAAAAAGTTTTTATTGTTAGTGAATAGGGGTTTTCCTTGGTCAAACTCCCTTTAGGTAATTATACCAAATGATGAATCAATGAAAAAAGGACATGAAACATGAAACATTAACAATGATACCTTGAATGATGCCTTGTAAATTTGTAATCTAACATGAAATGGCCATGAAGGATGTATATCTAGATCTTGAGATAAGTGTAGAGCAATGCCTAACATTGGATCTTGAATGCAACATCACAACACTAGATCTAACATGTTTGATGCTTGGTAACCTTGACATGATGATGGATCTTGAATTTCTGCAACAATTGATGAAGAAATCTACTCTTTAATGCCTTGGAAGTGATCTTGTAAACTCTCTTGATGCTATTGTGCAGTATTGGAATGCTTAACTCTTGAGTGCTTGACTTGATATCATGAAGGCTTAATCTTACTTATGTGAAATAAGGATTTGAAAGCTTATTTATATAGGAAATCCATCTAATATCTCATTAATTGGATCCCATAGACCGACATTCATAAAATTTGAACTTAAAACCCAGATTTCCTACTTAAATCCTTAAAAATAGGCCAAATTAGACTCATACACCATCTGTGGCATATGTGTCCCACATAGGTGGGTCTCATATTCTCAAGGTGGTGTATGGGTCCCACAAGGCCTTTTTGGAGAGATAAAGTGTTTGGGTATTAAGAAATTAAGTTTATTTATTGATATTGTCAGGATTTTAATTGAAATAAGCCTTGAGATACACAATATAGGGTATTAGGGGCCTATTAATGATGATATTAAGGTCATAAATGTAAGAGGACCCATAATTCAATGTGAAAGTGTAAATAAATATACTTTACCACATCAAACTAAGGAAAAATTAGGTCTATTTAGCTTAAAAGGGCCCTAAATCCAATGTGAATGTGTATAACACTAGATTAGGTCCACTTAGTTTACAAGCCTCCTCGATTTAATGTGAAGCTATAAATAAATAAAATTTACAATATTAAATTAAGGAAAAGTTAAGTTTATTTAGCTTTAAAAGGGCCCAAAACCTAATGTGGATGTGTAAGACTCATCACAATACTAGATCAAGGCAATATTAAGTCCAATTTATCATTACTTATTCCCAAATCAAGCTAGAAAAATGTGTACTTTTTTCGTTGCCACATTTATTCCCCACTTTAGTGAGAGGAGGAACTTGATTCAAACTCACACTAAAGTAGACATTTAAGAGGGGTCCAAGCGTACCAATGTGGATGGTCTAGGATGACAAAGTGGTGCAGGAGCACCTTGACAATGACATGATTCCATCTTGAAGGTTGATTAATTTTTGGTGTTTCTACATTTCTCTAGGGTCATTCAAGTCATTTTAGTCATTAGGAGGTCATTTAAAGTTATTTGGGTCCAATTTTGTAAAAAAAGTAAAAATTGTCATTCAAAAATTACAAAAAAAGAGGAAAACTTGAGAAGATGAGAGGTCATTGGCTTTAGGTCGGTTGAAGGAAGTTAGAAACTCATAAATTCCTTTAAAAATGATTTTGTAACCATTTTGTATTCGTGGGCGATTGAGAAAATAAAGTAGACAAATGAAAGCACTGTTTTTAAGCATATTTCTTCATAATTTTTCTATTTTCTGGTGTTGTAGGGACATGTATAGATAGGTATGCATGCTTGAATGATATTAAGTGGTAAATAATCAAATCATCTTCCATTTGGTTCTTGTTTCATGCAATTTAGTGGGATTTTGATAAAGTTATTGATTTTTTTCAAAAAACAGTTGAAACCCTTGTTTAGGGTAACCAGTAAGCAAGAAATTTGTGTTTCTCCTTTTGTATCTGGTGGAAATTCTTAAGAATTGGTGAGTTGGATATTTATTGCATACAATTTCATATGCAATAAGTTTCATATCAAAGGAATACGGTTTAGGTGTGGAAAACTAAATCTAAAGGCTGCTACGGTCTGAAAAATACATAATTTTATGAGGTTATCACTTACGGTTTGACAAAATACGCATGGTAATGGTTATTTTGTGGTTTAATAAGAATGAGAAGGCCCAATTTAAGGTGTTCCAAGTGTTGGTTAAGAATAATTTATTGTGGGGATATCTGAATCAATAAACCCTGTTTGTATTGAGCCTAAATAAGCCTTATTTCAACATGGAACAATCAAGTGTTATACCTATTTTCCAAATCAACATATGATGGTATTTTGTTATGA
This sequence comes from Sequoia sempervirens, assembly GCA_007258455.2. Classification (NCBI taxonomy): domain Eukaryota; kingdom Viridiplantae; phylum Streptophyta; class Pinopsida; order Cupressales; family Cupressaceae; genus Sequoia; species Sequoia sempervirens. The sequence goes on along the minus strand of VDFB02119730.1, from coordinate 44,994 downwards.
TTTAAAACACTAAAAGGAGAAATCAAAATTCTTATTATAGTCAAGTTTAAGGGTCTGAATGAAAAGAGTTTTTTGATAGTATGCATTAGGAGTGTTAATAAAGATAGGACAGTCAATAAAGAAAAGGTGAATTTATGAAAGAGAAAACTCCATTGATTGTTTGTTTTGATTATAAAGGGTAAATAAAGGTTAGAGAAGACTGGTTTGGGCCTAAAGAGTTAAAAAACTAATTGTTTCTATGTTGAGTCATTTGAATGAATTGAAAGAAATGGGTAAGAGATGAGAGGGGTAGTGTTTGTGGAAACTTTAATTGGCTCTAACAAATCATTTTTGAGTTATTCAAAGTGTCTTGAAGGTTTGTAGAAGTTGGAACTATGTTTTACATATTTGAGTGTTTGAGTTCAACATTTTATGAAGGAAAATGTGTACTTGGATGGGTGATCAAACAAGAGTTGTTTTGAGTTTTTCTTAAAGAGACTAAGATAGTTGTTTTCCTTCCTTTGTATTGCATTAGAGTGGTATCAGAGCTAGAAGGCTCTAGGAAAAGAGAGAGTTGGTTTGTGGTTTTGTGTTGTGTTTGTGTGTTGTGGTGTTGTGCAGTTTAAGAAAGAACCTGATTACCAAGAGAAGGTAGAGAAAATTTGAGTTGAATCAAGGAGATACTTGCTTGTAAAGATGGAGATATTGAGAAGGAATTTGCAGGCAAAGGAAGAAAGAAAGAAGAGAAAGAGACAAGAAAAATTTCACAAAGAGTTAGCAGCAATAAAGCAAGAGGTGAAAAGATTTGATAAAGAGTTCCAAGAATCCATGAAGAAGATGGAGCAGATGATTGAGGAGATGAACATTTGGCACTTGAAGATTAAGCAAAAAATTTCATGGCCCATCAAGAAGATAGTCAAAAAGAGAAGGAAAATGAAGATGAAAGAGGATGAAGTCTTTGAAGATGTTGAAGAAGAGTTCAAAGTTGAATAAGAAAAAGATGTTGCATACATTCCCAAGCAAGAAGATAAAATATTAATAGAGATAAAGGACCAGATTTCAGAAGAAGAATACCTTGAGTTGATTGAAGTGATGATCAAAGAAGAGTTGATCTTGGAGATTTGCAAAGAATTGAAGAATGATGGAGGTAATGTGTTAGAATAAATGCATTATTTCTTTGTTGTGCTAATCTTGTGGACATGAAATAATTTGAAAGCCAAAGGGAAAAGGGAGAAACAAGACATTGAGATGCATCAAGTGAAGAGTCTAATCTCAGTTGTTGAGCAAGGTAGGAAGCTGATTTGCATGGACAAAATGAAACCTAAGGTGAAGATGAAGGTTATTTGGAGCAATTTTATGATAAAAAAGGGGTAGAGCATACAAATAATGCATATTTGTTGACAACTTCAATTTCAAGTGGACTTGAAATTCATTTGGCTAGGAGTATGGTGCAGGAGCACCTTGACAATGACATGATACCATCTTGAAGGTTGATTAATTTTTGGTGTTTCTACATTTCTCTAGGGTCATTAAAGTCATTTTAGTCATTAGGAGGTCATTTAAAGTTATTTGGGTCCAATTTTGTAAAAAATGTAAAAGTTGCCATTCAAAAAATGTAAAATTGCAAAACTTGCAAAAAATGCAAAAAAAGGGGCAAACTTGAGAAGATGAGAGGTCATTGGCTTTAGGTCAGTTGAAGGAAGTTAGAAACTGAATGGAAATGTTGTAAATTCCTTTAAAAGGGATTTTTTAACCATTTTTTATTCATGGGTGATTGAATAAATAAAGTAGATCAATGAAAGTAATGTTTTTAAGCATATTTCTTTAAAAAAAATTTGTTTTCTGGTTTTGTACGGATATGTACAGACATGCATGTGTGCTTGAATGATTGTAAGTGGTAAAGAATCCAATCACCTTCCATTTTGTTCTTGTTTCATGCAATTTAGTGCGATTTTGAGAAAGTTATTGATTTTTTTTCTAAAAACAGTTGAAACCCCTGTTTAGGGTAACCAATAAGCAAGAAATTTGTTTTTCTCCTTTTGTATTTGGTGGAAATGATTAAGAATTGGTGATTTGGATCTTTGTTGCATCCACTTTCATATGCAATAATTTTTAGATCAAAGGAATAAGGTTTAGGTGTGGAAAATTAAAGCTAAAGGCTACTACGGTCTGAAAATACAGAATTTTATGAGGTTATCACTTACGGTTTCACAAAATACGCATGGTAATGGTTCTTTTGTGGTTTAATAAGCGTGAGCAGGCCCAATGTAAGGTGTTCCAAGTGTTGGTTAAGAATAATTGACTGTGGGGATAGCCTAATCAATAAACCTTATTTATATTGAGCCTAAATAGGCCTTATTTCAACTTGGAATAATCAAGTGTTATACTTACTTTCCAAAGCAACATATGGGTATGTGTAGGATCATGATGGGACAAAAAGTGGCAATATGATGGGTATGTGTCTAGGTTTTTTTACCCAAAATTGATGAAACAAAAGTGTTTTAAAGGAGATTCTTAGCTTTCCACCAATATAAATTATGCTTTACTTTGAATTTAATAAATAATTATTATTCATTTTCTATTTGAATTACGACTAAAGTCGATTGATAGGTTGATTGAAAAAATCTATAGCTTTCAAATGGTATCACATTTTTGAATCCAAACATGTGTCACATTCTATGCTTCGCATACTATAGGATTAAAAAATTTGAATTTCATGAAGTTTTGACCAAGTTAAGGAGGTCGACATACGAAGTTTTTATATTTTAAAATTTGTAATAAAAATTCATAATTAACTATTTACATTGAAAAAAATTAAAAAAATATGCACCACATCAGGACATGAGTCCTCTACTTATACCTAAAATATTATAAAAAAATATTATCATTTTATTGTGGTTAGGGTGGTCAAACAGACACCTACTTCTTATTTTTTCCCTGAAATTTAAGTACTACTGCATTGAAATTTCAAATTTTCACCAAATAGATTTTTTTTTTAAATAAACCTAGTAGTTTAGAAAATAGATTTAATTTGCTACAGATTCTATTCTTACATATTTTTTAAATAATATAGATAAATTATTCAAATTTTTATGTCAAGTTTCCTAACTCTGATTTTTCTGAATTTTTCGCCACTTAAGGGCCTATTTTTTCCATGATGATCCCACACATACCCATATGATGGTATTTTTTTATGATTTAGAACACTAAAAGGAGAAATCAAAATGCTTATTATAGTCAGGTTTAAGGGTCTGAATGAAAAGAATTTTTTGATAGTATGCATTAGGAGTGCTAATAAAGATAGGATAGTTAGGTTTAAGGGTCTGAATGAAAAGAACTTTCTGATAGTGTGCATTAGGAGTGCTAATAAAGATAGGACAGTCAATAAAGGAAAGGTGAATTTATGAAAGAGAAAACTCCTTTGGTTGTTTTTTTTTATTATAAAGGGTAAATAAAGGTTAGAGAATGCTGGTTTGGGCCTGAAGAGTTAAAAAACTAATTGTTGCTATGTTGAGTCATTTGAAGGAATTGAAAGAAATGGGTAAGAGATGAAAGGGGTAGTGTTTGTGGAAACTTTAACTTTCTCTAACAAGTCATTTTTGAGTTATTCAAAGTGTCTTGAAGGTTTGTAGAAGTTGGAACTCTGTTTTGCATATTTGAGTGTTTGAGTTCAAGGCTTTATGAAGGAAAATGTGTACTTGGATGGGTGATCAAACAAGAGTTGTTTTGAGTTTTACTTAAAGAGACTGAGATAGTTGATTTCCTTCCTTTGTATTGCACCACAAAGACCAAGGGAGTGGTCAAGCCCCCATTATCCGAGATCCTATGTCAAACTGACATAAGCACAAAAGGACATGCACAAGGTGTATAATATGTAGCATCAAGATACATTTTAATGCAATGCAAATAAAAAGAGAGAAAAAAAGAGAAAATAATAAGAGGTGGATCAAGCCTTGACCATTTTTCCAACATGATGAGGATCAGATCTAAGTTGTTTGTCCATTGGGTGAGTATCCGAAAGGGTGAGATAAACGACCAGTATTTTCTCACAAATGTGAGTGGCTAAGGGAAGTCATGCCTTTTTTCGACTCCCATACAACTAGACCAAAGCTATACCTCTTGATATCTTTGATAAGGCACCACACAATAATGATATTTGAGCTTCATAAGGCAAGAAAAAATTTGTATGCTTGGAGATCATGAACAAACAATGAACTTCAAGATTCATGAGGCAAGAAAAACTTTGTATGCTTGGGACTCATGAAAAAACAAGATGGCACCACATGCATGCAAGGTGTGTTATGCGAGGTGGCCATATAACAGTTATTGTAAATGGAAAATAGTGTAAGCTATGTTCAAAGGGATTTTTCTTAGTTCATGTAATGTCTCTTCTTAGGGAATATTATGCCTAATGTCTCCAAGAGACGAAAAATCAAAGAAATATCACGCTCTCGGAGGAAATCAAGCCCAATGACACCACCAAGAAAAGGACACATCGTAAGAAAGAAAATTGCACATTGAAACATGAGTGTTAATGTATGCCCCCACTTTAATCCAGTTGCTAACACCATTACTATGATAAATTGCTTTAAAGTAGGAGACATGAGAGGTTATTCCGAAATCCCTATACCAATTCATATGTTTCCAAATAGAACTACATCATGAATAAGTATGTCACATGTGATTCAACTTAATTTATGTCATCCACATCCCAAGCTTGCTCTTATATCTACATGAAAGGTGGTCAACTAGCCAAAAGAGACAACGACAAGTGACATACGAGGAAAAGGCTATCTAACTCCTTGCCCCCACTTAGTACAAGATGAGGATGAGCCAAAATGAAAAGAGGAACTAGGTACTTCAACCAAAGGAAGAGCACCATAGTCCTTAAGATATTGAATTTTGTTACTCAAATCCTTACATTCATTAGTAGAATGACCATGAACTTTGTGGTATGCACAAAATGAACTCTTGAAGTAAAAATTCTTTCATGTTCTTGGAGGGAGGGATATCAAATGATCTTGGAGGAGTCAAGCAACAAGATACTTTCTTGATCGATAGTAGAATATGTTGCTTTGTTTTGTGACAAAGATATCTCTTGCTTAGTATTAGGTTTCATACTTACACAAGACTCTTTAGATTGCGAGATTTTCTACTCTCTTTTATAGGAGGGTGTAAAATCTATCAAATTCAAATCATAAGTGTTTTGCATGATGAAATTAATGTTAAGCAAGGACTTCTCCATTTTTTCAAAGGATAACAATCAAGACCACTAGCATCTATCAATTCAGGATGCACTACTGTTAAAGTTTGCTTAGAAGGGTGTTTTGTAATAGTGTTGATATTAAGTGAAGGCTTATTTGTGTCTTTCAAGGGACAATAACCAAGACCACTAGTATTTTCTTACGTGTGAGGCTCTATAGGGACACAAATACCTTGTTCTCTAGCACTGCATCTTTTCCCACTATAATCAAGTTGTTTCATAAGTTCATATCCTTTTCCATAAAGATTTTTCATCCCTTTAGGATTCATAGGTTGCTCATAATTAAGTTCATCAAAGTTTGTTGTGTAATTTTTTTGATCTTCTAAAGTAGTTGAGGAGGATGCTTTCAAAGGGTATTTTGAATTTTGTGTTGACATTACTGATTTTTCTTTTCCCTTTTCAGATTCTTTAATATTTGTGATCGTGTATTCTCCCATGAATGTAGGTTCGAAGTCCAAGGAGCCCAAATCATAATCTAATATATTCATGACTACTTCAATGTGTTTTTCTTTATCTTGCACAGGTTCCACTTGTGTAGTTGGTGTCAATGTTTTCAAAGGATTTTCCTTATTTTTCTCAATGTTTAAATAACTATTTGGGTCAGGGTCACTTCGAGTATGTACATTTTGTTGTTGTAGACATAATTCATTTTGCGATATAGAGTAGAAGGCACCCCATTCATTGCATCAATCCATGATCTACCTAAAAGGAGATTATATGAAAGATCGTGAGGCATAACATGGATTGGTGTTTCTAATGTGGCTTTTCTAGCTATAATAGGCAAAGTGATCACACCAAGCAATTGTTTCCCCACATTTTCAAATCCCTTAATAGATAAAGAGTGAGGTTGAATTTTTTATTTATCCATGCCAAGCCTATCCAAAAGGGTTACACTACACACATTAAGGGTTGAGAAATTGTCAACAAGGGTTTGCTTTATCCCTATTCTTTTATATTAAGCTATTATTATGAAAGCATAATTTTTTTTTTACACTTCCAAAGGAGGGAGATCACTTTGGTGGAAAAAAATGTCAACATTTATTCCTTGAATCATGGCTTCTATGTCATTTGGTTGTGCATTATAAGGGATGGAAACTTGTTGTAAAGAACTTTAAATCTTGTTGTGATAGTGAGGGGAGGCTTGAATAAGGTCTGACAATGATATTTTAGCAGGAGTGTTCTTAAGTTGTTCAACGAGATCATACTCATTTCCACTTTGTGAAGGAAAATGAGGCAAACCTAGTAAGATAGGTCGAGTTAATGGGATGGATCTTGGTTGTGGATTATTTCTAGTGTTATATGTATAAGTAACGACATTAGAACTCAACTGCTTGAAAACATTATTTTTAGGTGGGTAAAGGATAAGTTCTGGTTTGTTTTGAGTTTTTTGTTTGTGTGATGGTGGGTAAGGAATTAGAGGATTTTTAGGATGTGTCACAGGGTATGTAGGAGTTCCAATAGTCAAGGGCGATCTAATGGAAACTTTTGCATTCATAACCTCACTAGTCTTGGTTTGATGTATTTCTAATAAAGAGAAATCTAGAATCACCTTTTTACTTAAGGAAGCCACATCACTATTGTTGTCATTTTCTTGCACCGTGATATCCTCCCTAGGAGGAGAGCTGTTAGGAGAACTACATATCAAGTGTTCTTGACATTCCAAAATTGGTTCTTCCAAATTGACTTCATCGCAAGTAGGGGGATGATCAATAGTTCAATTGTCTTTCTCAATAAGGGTTTCCCTAGGTGAAGAGGGACATCTAAGATTCTCATGATTTGCATCGATTAAAGTATCTTCTTCACAACTAGGAGAGATATTAGAAAAAGAACAAGTATGATTTTCATGATCATTTATGATTTTATTCCTTTGTTCCCTAATGTCTTCCAAAATAAGATAGATAGGGGAAGGATCATAAAGAGGGTTGTTATAGACCTTAAAGATTTGATCATCTAACACCAACATATCCTCATAATTTACAATCTTATCCTCTTCCACAAAATCATTCTCACAAGCAAAAGGAGAATGGAAATTAGGTACTTAGGATATGTTTAGAAATGTGTCTATGGTGTCATTCTCTTATGTTATAATATCTTCCAAAAGGGGACGAGGACGAGGAAAAACAAGATCTTCATGATTCACAATCATTGTATCTTCTTTTGCTAAGATACCTTCATCACTAAAAGGAGAGGTATCAGGAGAAGAACAACTATGATTGTCATGAATGTCCATGCTTGTATCCTCTTCTATCACATCATTCCCACAAGTAATAGAGATAAGAGGGGTTGTAGGTTTAAGATAAGCATTAACATTTTCGCTCTCTTGCACTAAGAGACTCTCATAACTAGGAATGTATTAAAATAATAATTGACATGCTTAGTGAAAAGTAATCGATGAAAAGTTAAAATTGAAAGAGACTTAAAATGCAATGTAAGACATAGAATGAAATGTGTAAATGTAATTTTTAGATTTCAAAAAAGGTAATTTACTGATTACACTATGCAATGATCAGAAAATGAAATGTTGTAAATGAAAATTTGGAATTAAGCAATGCATGAAATGAACCACTTTAAGCTAGATTTAGTGAAATGCGTGAAATAGAAACTCAACCAGCTAAAAAAAGTAACCAATGGGAGAAAACCAAATTATAGTTCAAATAAGGTTTTTAATGTTGTAAAAGGCAGTTTTAGATCTGCACTAGGACTAAATCACCCAGAGGGGTGCATGAGTCCCACTGAGGGTTCTTTTGCACAATTTTAAAAAAAAATTAGGTATTTTTTATGCTTTTTAGTTTGTATGCTTTGTAGAATAAATGCAAATACATAATTTAGATGATTTTCAGTGACGCAAGATGCAAAAATGCAACCTATATGCACTTTCACTAATGCAAGATTTAGAAACCCTAGATGCCAATTAACTAATGCAAACCCTAGGGGTGGGGGCCCTAACTCGATTGGCTAAAGCATCCTATTGTAGGAAAGAGGTCACAAGGTCTAGTCTCCTCCAAAACCTATGGTACCGGAGGGTGTGTCATGCCAGTGCCACTGATCACATGAAAAAGGTTTGCTAGGTGCATTGTAGTTTATAGGGGGATGGATACCTGACCAATTCCTACAGTCTATAAAAGAAAACTAATGAAAACCCTAATGCAAAGCTAATGTAAGCAATATCTAGGACTTTAATACACTCCAAATTAGAAAAGAAGGTATTCTAAATGCAAGTTTACCAAAATGAAACAACAGAAAATGGGATATGTGATTTCGTATGGTTTAAAACATAGAGCAAAACCCAATTTCACAATTATCTCATTGAAGGGAAACCCTAAAGATCTCAATCCAATGAAGAATGGAGGAAGGTATATGAAAATAAAGTATTCTAGGGTATGTTTAGAGATTAATTGAGGCTAAATGAGGGGTTCACCACCAAGCTAGGGCTTAAAAAAAGTATGAAATGCAAGATCTAATGATTGAACTCAATGATGCCTAAAACCTCAGTAAATGAACTATAAATACAAATAAATCATAACAACAAACTGTAAAAGTACAGAGGAGCACCTAAAAACCTGAGAGAGCCTGAGTGGAGGCCTAAAATTCTAAATAACCTAAAATTTAGGCCTATTGGAACACATATGCTAGTTTGGGCATATCAATCCCAAATCCGAGTTTTTTTGCAGGAACTGGTTTCTGGAAAAAGGGTATCTAAAACTGACAAAATTTGAAAAATGACCTAAATTGGGACTTGTACGCTAGGACTAGCATATGAGTTCAATTAGGGTATTTTGGAACTTCAAAGTCTATATCTATTCTTCAATGTTTTCACTATCCTTCTGAATTGATTTTTGGATCTGAAACCGTGATTTCAAGGCTATAGGTGACTTTTTAGTGAAGATTACAATATTTCAAATGAGGGGACAACTCCAAAAACTTTCTCCAAGCTTATAACCTAATCTTCAAAGGCCCTTCATGCTCCAAGACACCTAGATCTACAATCACACATGTAAAGAGGAGAAAAACATGTTGATTTTTAATGAATAGGGGTTTGCCTTTGTCAAACCCTTTTTAGGTAATTAAACCAAATAATGAATCAATGAAACAAGGACATGAAACATGAAACATGAATAATTATAACTTTAATGATGCCTTGTAAATATGCAATCTAACATGAAATGACCATGAAGTATGTAGATTTAGACCTTGAGATAAGTGTAGAATAATGCTTGACCTTGGATCTTGAATGCAACATCACAACACTAGCTCAATAACATGCTTGATGCTTGGTAACCTTGAAATGATGATGGATCTTGAATTTCTACAACAATTGATGTAGAATTTTTCTCTTGAATGCCAAGGTTAGAAGTGATCTTGTAAACTCTCTTGACGCTCTTGTGAAGTCTTGGAATGCTTAACTATTGAGTGCTTGACTTGATATCATGAAGGATTAATATTTCTTAGGTGAAATAATGATTTGAAAGCTTAGTTATATGGGAAATTCATCTAATATCCTGTTAACTAGATCCCATAGGATGACATTCATAAAATTTGAACTTAAAACCTTAAAAAAAGGCCAAATGGGACTCATACACCACCTATGGCATATGGTTCCCACTTGGATGGGACTCATATGCCTAAGGTGGTGTATGGGTCCCACAAGGCCTATTTGAAGAGAGAGAATGTTGGGGAGTGAAGAAATTAAGCTTATATGAAACAACTAAAAATGGGATATAGGGTGCTTTTGTACAATCCCTTGCCTAATTTGGACCTATTTTGGTACCCTTATATTAATTACCCTTTAATTAATCATTAATAGGCCCCTAAGACCCATTATTTTTGATCTTGAGGCTTGTTTCAGCTAAAAACATGACAAAATGGTAAAAACACTTAAAATTTTAACAACCCACCTCAAAAATCTAGTGTGGGACTCACCAAAATGAAACAAATGAAAATGGGATATAGGGCGATTTCCTATGGTTTAGGATATAGAGCACACCCACTTTCCATTTATTTCATTCAAGGATAACCCTAGAGATCTCAATGCAAAAGATAAAGAGATCTTGCAATAGGTTTGTCCTAGGGGCTGATTGTAAACTAATGAGGGGTTCACCACCAAGTTAGGACATGTAAAGAAAAATGCAATACAAGATGAAATGCTTAACCCTAATATGATATAATTTTTAACTAAATGACCTATAAATGCATATAAAATAAAATAGAGTTGAGATCTTAGAGGTATGTACCTAGAAACCTGAAGGAGGTTGGAATGAGCTTTGAATTGCTAGAAATTCTAAAATTTTGGCCAATAGAGCACCAAAACAAAACAGTTGAAACTAATGTGATATAGGGTGCTGAAAATTCACATTGCAACCTTCTGAATAGGGCACCAAAATGAAACAGTTAAAAATGGGATATAGGGTGCTTTCGTATGGTTTAGGACATAGAGCACACCCACTTTCCAATTATTCCATTCAAGGATAACCCTAGATATCTCAATGCAAAGGAGAAATATATCTTGCAATAGGGATATCCTAGGGGCCGATTGTAAACTAATGTGGGGTTCACCACCAAGCTAGGGCTTGGAAAGACAAATGAAATGAAAGATGTAATGCTTAACCATAATATGATGCAATATTTTACTAAATGACCTAGAAAAGTATGTGAGACAAAACAAAAAGCTTCAAGATGAAATGTGTGCACGTGGAAACCTAAAGGTGACTGGATGAAGCTATGAAATGCTGAAAATAGTGACTTTAATGTTGACTAGGACTCATACGCTAGGCTGGGCGAATTAGCTTAGCCTAGGGAAAACCTTGTTGATTGTTAGTGAATCAAATCTTGCAATAGGGTTGTCCTAGGGTCTGATTATAAACTAATGAGGGGTTCACCACCAAGTTAGCACTTGGAAAAAAAACTAAAATGCAATATGTAGTTCTTACCCATAATATGATGCAATCTTTCACCAAAATGTCTCTTTAGGGGTGGTATAGGATATTGTGATAGACCAAAATATATCAAAATGATGAATATGGAAATGTGAGTAGAGAGAAGAAAATACTAGAGGAAGCAATGTAGTTTAATGATCTGAAAGGGTACATTTGCAAGTTGATGAAGAACCAATATCAACACATATGAATTAGTAATGTTATAGAGATTGGTTCCTCAGAAAGGTTGAGTTGGTGCACAATTAGGTTTGTATTGTACCATGAGGTTGGTGCCTCAAAACATTGTCTTGGGTGTGAATGCACTTGTAAGTGGGTGCTTACAAAACATATGTAGTACCTTTTATTGTGAGATTGGACTTAAGCAGTAGACTCAAGTAGCTTTTCTCACAGTGGTTTTTTCCCATATTGGGTTTTCTTTGCATATCTAGTGTTTTCTTATGTGTATGATATTTTATGTGATATTTGATCTTGTCTACTATTTTAAAGTGGTAAAATTTGTGCACACTGATTCATGCCCCCTCTCAATGTATTGGTGTTCTATCAATAATTGGTATTAGAGAACAAGGTTCCTTGAAGAAAGTTTAATCAACTTAAGGTAGATCTAGTATCAAGAACACTATGGCTGGACAAGAAGGGTCCTATTCAAACAAAGCACACTATTTGATGGAAAAACTACGCTCTCTGGAAAATTAGAATGGATACTTATTTAACTTCTCTTGGATTTGATGTATGGTAGTCTGTTGTAAGTGGTTACATAGTACCTACAACTCCTCTTACAAATGTAAATGGTAAGAAAGCCTTTGAATTTAATGAAAAAGATAAAAATACTATATTATGTGGTTTAACCAATATTGAATTAGTAAAATTTATGTATTGTAAATTTGCTAAAGAAGTATGGAGAAACTGAACAACATCTATGAGGGAGATGTTAAAGTAAAAAAAAAAAAAGTTGCAAACTCATAGAGGGAAGTTTGAGACTCTTAAGATGAAAGATGGAGAAAATATTGCAGCATACTTTCTCAGAGTAGATGAGGTAGTGAATACAATTAGAGTTCTTAGTGAGACTATTGAAGATAAGGTGGTTGAAAAGAAGGTTTTGAGGTCTCTCCCACAATGGTTTGATTCAAAGGTATTTGCAATAGAAGAAGCTAAAAATATAGATACATTTTCTATGGATGAATTGTTTGGGTCTCTAACTTCATATGAAATGAGAAATGAGAATATTGCATCAACAAAAGGTGAAGATGCTTTCAAGACCTCCAAAACCAATAAGATTAAAGAAGATTCAAAATTTGATACCAACTCAAATGAAGAAGAAGAAAAATTTGTTAGAAAGTTGAAGAAGGGAACTAAAAAATATAAAGGTAGCTTCCTTTCAAATGTTTTAATTGTGGAAAAATAGGTCATTTTCCTCAAAATGTCCTTTAAATGAAAAGGAAAAGGGAAATAGTTTCAGGAGTCAAGAAACTTCCAAGTATAAAAGAAGAAACTATGGTGAAAAGAAGAAGAGTATTTATGTGGATAAAGAAATTAGTTCTTTAGATGATCAAGCTCCTTTGCAAGTCAAGATTTTGAAGCACCTGAAGTTGCATTTATGGCTGAAGAGATTAAAGAATAAATGAAGATTCTAAAGAGGAAGAAGAAAGTGAGGCTGATTTGGAAGGTGAACTAGTTTCTACATTAGAAGATTTGAGAGATGCAAGAAAACAAAATGAAAAAGACAAGTTAAGGATTAAATAGTCTGAAAAAATTATTGTAGACCTTAAGCTACAGTTGGAAGAGTCAAAGAGAATTATAGAGGTGACTAGTCTAGAATTGAATAACAAACACGAAGATTGTCAAAAACTAGAGGCTAGAATTGTTTCTCTAAGAAAGGAATTGGAGAAGGCTAAAGTGCAGATTCATAAAGGCTTGAAGTTGAAAGGTGGCTCTAAGATACTTGATGAGTTGATTAACTCACAAAATCCTACAAAAGAAAAGAATGGTCTTGGTTTTGAAAAGGTTAAATGTCCCACTTTTAGTGTATCGACTAATTTATATGATAATTTTAAAGTAGAAGAGAATTCTAATACAAAGAATGAGAAAGAATGCAATGAAGATTCTAAGAAACCAAAGGATCCTTGAAGGATAAGAAGACTGAAGATCTCAAGAAATCAAATGATTGATTCATTAAGGTGCATAGTCCAAAGAGGAGATTCAAAGGCCAACATGCATGAAAAATCAGGTTTAATTATGATTTTCATGGTTATTATTTTTCATGTAATCAGTTTGGACTTAAAAAACTATAGATTGCAAAATTAGACCTTTGAGAAATGATAGAAATGATTTTGTAAGAAAGAATCCTTTTGCTTCTCTCGGTTCTTTGAATGATGTATGTTATAACTATAATAAGTATAGGCACATTGCTAAGTTTTTTAGAAGTAAGTTTATATAGTCTCCCAAAAGAGAGAAAAAATTATTTACTTATCCTAACAAAAAAAAATTGGTCATGATTGTGCAAAAAAAAGAAAGTATTTTCACCCCCTGTGCCATACAAAAAAGTACCCTTTGCTTGACATGGGATTAATTAATGATAAAATGGACTTAATGAGGCCTTCATCTAGTGTTGTGAGGCATTTTATGCATCTACATTAGGTCTTGGACCCTTATAAATTGAATAACATGCTTTTAACGATGTCTTGTAAAGGTGTTGTCAAGTCTTCTAATGGAATTTCATGCTTTTCTAGACTTGTTGAACCTATTTCTCCATAATTCAACATTATAAAATGTGTTTATTAACATTATTACATCAATCTAGAAGGTTCTTGAATTAAATTTAATGATAAAACAGTGTTGTAATGTGTCTTGCACATTCACATTGGTTCTTGTGTCTTTCTAGGCTATGTGGATGTCATTTTAGTGTTGCAAAGTGTATTTAATCACGCTTTCACATTGAATTTTGTGTCCCAAGCCATATTTTACATTTGCATCATCACTAATAGGCCCCTATTAGCCCATATTGTGCATCCCGAGGCATAATTTGATCAAATAACCGACATAGTCATCATATAAGCCTAATTTTCTTACTTCTTGGCATTCTAGCTAGCAAAAATGGCCCATGTGGAACCCATTTTACATTAGTGGGGAATTAGTCCCCTCTAGGTGGGACCCATTCAGAATTAGTGGCGAATGAGTCCCATTTGAGCCATTTTCAGGGTTTTGAGTGGGAAAAATTAGGTTTTAAGTTTAATTTTTCTCCATGTTGGCCTTAGGGATCTAATTAATGAGAAAATAAGGTGAATTTCCTATAAAATCACCTCTCTAAACTCATTTTTACAATCTATTCATTCATTAACACATTCACATCATTCATTCATCATCTATCTTCTATCTCAAGTCAAGCAAGCTAGGGCATTTACATTGCAAGTCATTAATTTAGCTTCCTAAGACATCCAAGAGAAAATTCTACATGTTATGTTGTAGAATTTCAAGATAAATCATCGTGGAAAGGTAATCCAATCCATTGTTGCATGTTTCATTCCTTTATTTCATCATTTTGGTTTAATTACCTAAAAGGGGTTTGACCAAGGCAAACCCCCATGCCCTAACATTCAACATCTCTCTCTCTTGTCTAGTATGTTTGTAGATTTAGGTCTCTTGGAAGCTTAGAAATCATTGAAGATCAAGTTACAAAGTTGTTAAATTCCTCTCTTTAGTCAACAAGTCAAAGAATCAACAAAATCTCATTTTTCAGACCCATGAATCAGAGTTTCAGAAGTGGACACCTGTAGAAGTCTAAAGTGCATATTGGAAGCTCTAGAATCCACTCTTGAATATTCAAAACTTCAAAAGTGGAATCATTCACCATGGGTGGTGAATGAGTCCCACTTCTAGGTCAGTTTCATGTTTTTTTGCATTTTTTGACACCCTTTTGACAGAAACAAATTCTGGTTCAGTTTATTAGAACTGGGACTGATTCACCCAATATGGAAAATGAGTCCCTACAGGCTTGAAAAACAACATCAAAAACATTTCAAATGTAATTTCCAATCTACATCAAGGTTACAGGTGCACATCTTCAGTTTGATTCATTTCTATTGCAATTTTCCATTCATTTGTAGGTGATTTTGCATTACACAATGTGTTTTCAAACAAGTTGTTTTCCTTTAGTTTCTATTCATTAGTAAATCAATCTCATTTGTTTCTTGCATTCAAGTGCTATATCTAGGAATATTTCATCCTTATTCTATCCATATTGCATTGAATTTGAATGTAACATAAGCATTTTTGGCCCATCTTTCTCCTTCTAGGTGAAAAACTCTAGAAGCGATAAAAAGAAAGTGGATGCCAAAAATCTATGCTAAATTTTGGTGAGCCTTCTTTTTTGAATACTTCTCTTTTTTTATTTGGAGTCCTTCACCATCATAGATCTATCTTGCATTAGGATTTTCATGATTCATTTGCATGCTAGGTGTTAAATTTTGCATTCATAAAAAATGCATTTATGTTGCATTTTTGGCATCTAAATTCATTTAAATTTTCTAAAATTCTTCATTTTTTATTTAGGTCTACATCGTAGCACTCAGAGCACATTTAAATCCCTCAATTTTTTTTGAAAATTCAGAAAAAAGTCCATACTGGGACTCATTCACCACCCTAGGCGAATCAGTCCCTTCTGACCCTTGAAACTATCTTTTATAGAGCTAAAAACCTTATTTTTAGGCTTTTGTTTGGTGCCATTTCATACCTATATTTGTTGGTTGCATTTTTGTACCATCCATTTCATCAAATCTAGCCTAAATTAGCTCATTTCATGCATGGTTTACATTTTACATTTGCATTCTCATATTGTTACATATCATAATCAGTCAATTATCATTTGAAAATTGCATTTCATTTCAAACTTTTACATTGCATTTTGAGTTAGCATAGATTGTTATTTCAAAATGCTAGTTTCAATCTTCTCCAAATTTTCAAAGAAAAAGTTAGTTAACAAACATTCAAGTTCGTCGTTTAATGCATTCCCTAGTTATGATAGTCTCCTAGCACAAGAGAATGAAAATGTTAACGCTTGTCTTAAACTGACACTCCCTCCTATCTCTCCTATTTGTGCAGATGATGTGTTAGAAGGGAATACAAACATAGCTAAACATGATGATCATAATTGTCCTTCTCCTGATACCTCTCATTTTCGTGACGAAGGTATCTTGGTGAACGAAGGTACAATCATTGAGCATCATGAAGGTCTTGTTTGTCCTTCTCCTCATTCCCCTTGGGAAGATATTATAACAACACAAGATGAATGCATTACCACCACCTTACCTAGTCTCTATTCATCTCCCAACATTTCCCCTATTTGTGACAATACTTTCATGAATGATCATGACCAACACATTTGTGAGGAGAATATGTTGGTATCAAGAAACCCAATGATTGCAAGTTATAAGATTGTTTCTCTCCTTTCTAATGTTCCCAACAATTGGAAGGCTCTATTTGAACAAGAAGATCCAATCATTGACACACATGAAAATCCTAGTTGTCCTCCCATTCATGACTCCCCTATTTGTGATGAAGATTCAACATGTGATGCACCTCTTGATTGTCAAAGCTCTCCTACTAGGGTAGATGTTATGGCACAAGACAATTTCCCCTCTCCTAATATCTCTCCTAGTAGTGAAGATGATATTATGGTGTTACACGATCCAATCAATGAAAATCATGAGAATCCTATGTGGGAAAACATCTTAAAACAAAACAATTCAACCATGGATAGCTCCCTTACTTACAATGACGACATGTTGGAAGAAAAAATCCTTGAATGTCAAGAACATTTGGATTGTCGTTCTCCTAACAACTCTCCTCCTAGGGATACTATTATGGTGCAAGCAAATGATATGCCTTCCTTAGGGATACATCAAACCAAGACCACCGAGGTTATGCATGCGCAAGTGTCTATTATATCCCCTTCAATCAATGAACCACCTACATACCTCGTGGGACATCCAAAGAATCCTCTAATTCTTTACCCACCATCACATAAGAAACAAACTCAACATCAACCCCATCTCATCATTTACCCACCATCACACAAGAAACAAACTCAACACCAACCCCAAATCATCCTTTACCCACCCAAGAATAATGTTTCATACCAACCAAGTTACAATGACCTTGCTCACATATGTAACAAAGTAAATACAATCAAAGAAAATCAAGTTGAAACTTTGTTTACTTATCCACATAAATAACATTAGTTTCTGCTCCTTTCCATGCAATAGTTTTAGGATCATAACATACTCACCATTGCATGTTTTACATCCATCGCAAGGGTTAGCATACCATCATCCATTTCAGGCTCACCTTTGTCCTACACTAATTGGGTGCAAGGGGTTCGATAGCCTTGTCCTCATATGTCACTTGTGGTTGCCTCCTTTGGCTAGTTGTTAAATTTTCATGAACATATAAGAGAAAGTTGGGATGTGGATGACATGCCTTAAGTTGGCTCACATATGACATACTTCTCTCTCTCATGATGTAGCTTATCGGAAACATATGAATTGGCATAGGGCTTTCTGGGTAAGATCTCATGTTCTCCTTTTTCTACTTTAAAGTAATTGCTCACAGTAATGGTGTTAGCAACTGCTTTAAAGTGGGGGGCATACATAGGCAACATCTTTGTGCAAATTTCATGGCGTGATTTACTTTTTCTTGTGACATTTCCTCTCCTTGGTGGCGTCATTGGGTTTGATGCCTTCCAAGAGTGTATGATCAACTGCAGTGGCTTAATGTGAACGAGGCATCCCATGGATAATGATCTGACATCCTGAATTGTCCTCTCTTGGAGACATTAGGCACAATGCTCCCTAAGGAGAAGACCTTACATGAACAAAGAAAAATCCCCTTTAACAAAATTTTTACATGACATTCAAAAACATTTACAAAAAGAATTACCTTATGGTGCCTTATCAATGTTATCAGGAGCATAACTTTGGTATGGTTTGTCTAATAGAAAGTCGACATTCTGGCATGACTTTCTCATTATACGGTGGGAAGCTGACACACTGGCATGACTTTCTCACTAAACCACTTCTTTTGGGATTTCTCACCCCGCACAAACCAAAAGTTTTGTGGCCCCAGAGTGAGTATGCATCTTCTTTTTAGACAAACATCCTAGATCTGATCCATAATTAGTTGGACAAATGATCGAAGCTTGATACACCTTTTCATGTTCATCTTTCTCTTTCTTTCCTTTGCATGATTTTGTACCTTGGGGGTTTGACCTACATGTTAATCTCTCTTGAATGTCTACTTTAGTGTGAGTTTGAAGCAAGTTCATCCTCTCACTAAAGTGGGGGCTAACTGTGCCATAGAAAAAAGTACCCTTTGCTTGACATGGGATTAATTCATGATAAAATGGACTTAATGAGGCCTTAATCTAGTTTTGTGAGGCATGTTATGCATCCACATTAGGTCTTGGACCCTTATAAATTGAATAAAATGCTTTTAACAATGTCTTGTAAAGGTGTTGTAAAGTCTTGTAATGGACTTTCACACTTTTCTAGAATTGATGAACCTATTTCTCCCTAATTCAACATTATAAAATGTGTTTAATAACATTATTATATCAATCTAGAAGGTTCTTGAATTAAATTTAATGATAAACTAGTGGTGTAATGTGTCTTGCACATTCACATTGGTTCTTGTGCCTTCCTAGGCTATGTGGACTTCACTTTAGTATTGTAAATTGTATTTAATCACACTTTCAAATTGAATTTTGTGTCCCAAGCCCTATTTGACATTTATATCATCACTAATAGGACCTTATTAACCCATATTGTGCATCCTAAGGCATAATTTGATCAAATAACCGACATAGTCATCATATAACCCTAATTTTCTTACTTCTAGACATTCTAGCTATTAAAAATGGCCCTTATGGGATCCATTCACCATTAGTGGTGAATTAGTCCCATCTAGATGGGACCTATTTGCCATTAGTGGTGAATGAGTCCCATTTGAGCCATTTTCAGGGTTTTGAGCATGAAAAATTAGGTTTTAAGTTTAATTTTTCTCCATGTCGGCCTAAGGGATCTAAGTAACAGGAAAATAAGGTGAATTTCCTATAAAAACACCTCTCTAAACTCATTTTTACAATATATTCATCCATTAACACATTCACATCATTCATTCATCATCTATCTTCTATCTTAAGTCAAGCAAGCTAGGGAATTTACATTGCAAGTCATTAATTTAGCTTCCTAAGACATCCAAGGATAGATTCTACATGTTATGTTAAATAGTTTCAAGATCAATCATCATGGAAAGGTAATCCATTCCATTGTTTCATGTTTCATTCCTTTCTTTCATCATTTTGGTTTAAATACCTAAAAGGGGTTTGACCAAGGCAAACCCCCCATGCCCTAACATTCAACATCTCTCTCTCTCTCTTGTCTAGTATGTTTGTAGATTTAGGTCTCTTGGAAGCTTGGAAATCATTGAAGATCAAGTTACAAATTTTTAAAATTCCTCTCTTCAGTCAACAAGTCAAAGAATCAACAAAATCTCATTTTCAGACCCATGAATTAGAGTGTCAGAAGTAGACACCTATAGAAGTCTAAAGTATAGATTAGAAGCTTCAAAATCCACTCTTGAATATTTAGAAATTCAAAAGTGGACTCATTCACCATGGGTGGCGAATGAGTCCCACTTCTAGGTTAGTTTCATGTTTTCTACATTTTCTGACACCCTTTTGATAGAAATAGATTTCGACTCAGTTTACCAGAACTGGGATTGATTCACCCAACATGGCGAATGAGTCGCTCCAGGCTTGAAAAATAGCATCAACAACATTTCAAATGTAATTTCTAGTCTACATCAAGGTTCCAGGTGCACATCTTCAGTCTGATTCATTTCTATTGCAATTTTACATTCATTTGTAGGTGATTTTGCATTACACAATGTGTTTTCAAAAAAGTTGTTTTCCTTTAGTTTCTATTCATTAGTCATCATCAATCTCATTCATTTCTTGCATTCAAGCATTATATCTAGGCATATTGCATCCTTATTCTATTTATATTGCATTGACTTTGAATGTAACATAAACATTTTTGGCCCATCTTTCTCCTTCTAGGTGAAAAACCCTAGAAGCAATAGAAAGCAAGTGGATGCCAAAAATCTATGCTACACCCCCAACACATAAGAAACAATCTACACAATTTTTTAAAAGAAGAAAAATCCTAAGAGGTATTAGAGAGAGAATAAGATTGAAGAATCAATGTTAGTTCAAACAACATTTCATGCCAAAGGAAAAGATAATCATTGGGTGATTGACAATGGTTGCTCTAGTAATATGACTAGAGATAAGAATAAATTCATTAGTTTGGAGAAATGGAATGGTGGTGCAGTCAAGTTTGGTAATAATACTACTGCTAAGATAACTGGAAAAGGCACACTATGCATTGATGGTAAGACTAATGCTCAAGATGTGTTGTATGTAGAAGGAATAAAACATAACTTGCTTGGTTTTAGTCATTTGTGTGACAAAGGATATAATATTTTATTTCATGCTAGTGGATGTGAGATAAGGAAAGTTATTTTTGGAAGACTTGCTATTGAGGCAAGTAGAACAAGTAGTAATTTATACCATTTCAATGAGGTGAAAAGTTGAAGGTTTCTATTAGGAAAATATAATGAAAGTTGGTTATGGCACAAAAGGTTAGGTCACATTAACTTTGATCATCTTATGAAAGTTAGCAAGAAGAATGCAGTTAGACATATGTCCAGTATTGTCAAACCAACAAGTATTATTTGTAAAGAAGGCCTTGAAGGAAAGCAAACGAGGCTTAGATTCAAGTCAAAAGAATATTCAACTTCAAAGGCCCTAGATTTGATACATACAGATCAATGTGGAACAACAAGAACTAAAATCATCAATGGAGAAAGGTATTTCATGTTATTAATAGATGATTATTCAAGAATGACATGGGTAACTTTACTTAAAGATAAGTCTCAAGCATTAGAAATGTTCAAAATTTTTAGAGCTATGGTTGAAAATGAGATTGGTTCAAGAATTAAAAGTTTAAGGTCAGAAAGAGGCAGAGAATTCACTTCTCACGAGTTTGATAAGTATTGTGAACACATGGAATTAGAAGAATTTTTTTTGTAGCTAGAACACCTCAACAAATGGAGTTGTTGAGAGAAAGAACATAACGGTTTAGGAAATGGCTAGAATTTTTTTGAATGAAGCCAAACTGTTTGATAGATACTAGAAGGAAGCAATTCAAGCTATTGTTTATATTCTCAATAGAGCTCAACTAAGAGTGAATCACGATAAGACTCCATATGAATTATGGAAAGGAATACCTAAATCTGTGAAATATTTTAAAATATTTGGAAGTACATGTTTTATAAAAAGGGATGAAGATACTTTGAGTAAATTTGAGACAAGATCAGATGAAGGAATATTTTTGGGTTATTCAACTACAAGCAAAGCTTATAAGTGCTACAATAGAAGGTTACAAAAATAGTTGAAAGTGTGCATGTTAGAGTGGATGAAGATTACTCTAAGATGTTACACAAAGATGAAATGTACTCAAAAGTCCTTGTTTATGAAGAAAATGAAATATATGCAAAAGAAGATCCACAAGAGGAAACTGATGCTAATGAAGAAGAGAAATTAGTCACTACTCCAATAGAACCACCCAATTTTTTTCAAAAATTTCATTATGAGAAGCAAATTATTGGAAACAAAATTGATGGTGTCATGACTAGAAGAAAGCTTGCTCAACAAGAATTGATAAACTATTCTTTATTATCTGAAATTAAGCCTAAATCTTATGAAGAAGCTAGTAAAGATGAAAGTTGGATTGAAGCCATGAAAGAAGAAACTAGTCAAATAGAGAAGAATCATATTTGATAACTTGTTCCTAGGCCTACTAATAAGAATTTCATAGGCTCAAAATGGGTATTTAGAAATAAAATTAATGAAGATGGGAAGATAACAAGAAACAAAGCTAGATTAGTCTACAAGGGTTATGCTCAAGTTGAAGGTATAGAGTTTTATGAGACATTTGCACTTGTTCCCAAGATTGAGGCTATTAGAATGAGACTTACATACCCAGTTTATAAGAATTTCAAAGTATACTAGATGGATGTAAAAGTTTCATTTCTTAATGGCTATCTGGATGAGGAAGTTTATATATGGAGCAACCTGAAGGATTTATTGTGGCTAAAATCAAATATTATCCATACATGTTGAAAAAGGCTCTATATGGTTTAAAACAAGCCCCTAGGGCTTGGTATTCTAGGTTGGAAAAATATCTCCAATAGCAAGGTTATAAGAAAGGTATAGTTGACAACAATTTGTATTTCAAATGTGAAGGTGAACATATACCGGTTGTCATTATTTATGTTGATGATATTATTTTTGGTAGCAACTATGATGAAATGTGCAAAGTTTTTGTGACTAAAATACAAAAAGAGCTTGATATATCCATGTTAGGAGAATTAACATTTTTCCTTGGTTTACAAGTCAATTAGTTAGACACAAGAATTTTTATTTCTCAAACCAAGCATGTGAAGGAAATTTTGAAGAAATTCAAGATGGAGGATTGCAAGCCAGTTAGCACACATATGGTCATTGGATGTAGGCTTAGCAAAGATGATGAATCTAAACTAGTAGATAAATCATTATATAGGTCCATGATTGGAAGCCCTTTATATCTTACTGCAACAAGGTCTGATATCATGCAAGAAATTTGCATGGTTACTAGATTTCAAGCTACTCCTAAGGAGACACATGTTAAAGTTGTGAAGAGGAATTTCATATAGGGCGGGTGCATGAAGTTGGGTTAAACTTTTGTGGCCAATTCCAAAAAAAAATTGAAAATGACATAACGCGAGCACGTTATAACACGCTCGCGTTATGTCATTTTAAAAGAAAAAAAGAAGTGAAAGTGATTCATTTTCTATTTTTTTTTTTGCTCTTCCCGCGGCCAAAAACCCTCATTTTCTCACTCACGTTCTAGGAGGAGGCATTCTACAAAATTCATCAACAATAGTTTCTTTTTCTTTGCAAAGATGGCCCCACGATGACGAAGAGGTGCAGGAGGTAAGTATAGTTTGTTATTTGTTTTGAATTTCTTAGTTTCAAGTTGATTTTATTTGTTTTAGGCTAGATTTGATTGTTGTTTTTTAAATTTGTAGGAGATGCAAATGATCCTGAAAATCCTGAAAATCCTCAACAAGAAGAGTAGGAAAATACTAAACAACAAAATCCTCAACAAAATCAACCTCCCCCACCAATCACTCAACACCCTCCTGGCACTCAACAAAATTTGAGTGAAATTGAGAACAACAAAAAATAAATTGAGGATTTTATCAATAGGTTGAGTGATCCAAATGCTTCAACCACAAAAAGAATGACCCTAGCAAATTCAATGAAAGAGATGTTAAAAAATGTAGATTCAATTACCCAACAAATAACTGGATGACAAGATAGGAGGCAGGTAGCTAGGGCATATTATGCAGATAAACTATCATATAAACAAGTAAAAGATTTAAAAATTACTAAAGGTGATTTGTACTCTTTATTCATTGACCCTAGAACACATCAAAATCTTAGCCTCAATGCGAAGAGGTTTCCTATTCATTGGTGCCACCACCAAGAGATTAGGAACCATTTTTATGATAGGTGGTACTTGGTCTTTGATTACCCACTGTGCAACAATTGTGAAGTCCCCCAATATTTTCTTAGGAAACTATACAGTGAGTTTGTATTGAACCAAATCCAAAATTATTTTGATATGAGGGAGTTCCAAGGGAGAGGTGGGGGGTCAGCTTAGGATAGGCCTGGTGCATAGTTGGATCCTACATGGCAAGGGAGATGACCTCTCGCTAGGCCGCCTCATGAGCACATTGTTATGCCTATCATTGCGAAGGAGAGTGCCGACGTAGAGACATTACAGGCGATCAACACTTTGGCCTAGAGTGTCATCCATCATACTAGCTTTATTGTACAACACCATCCAGGGGAGTCTTCAGGTGGTGGCCTTCGAACCCATGTGTGCCAATCTTGCGGGGTGACTTGTTCATATGACCCCACTGACACTCAAGATGCTGTTACGCAGGATCTGTATGCTACTACGCAGGATCTGTATGCTGCTACATAGGATCCGTATGCATCTATGGGGATGGGGAGGATGGATGAAATTTTGCATCATGCATATAGCATTGATAGTCAGGTAAAAGTCAGCATGTTCATTGAATTTAATTTATTAAATTTTGATTTTGAAATGCAAGATTAACTAATATTGTTTTAATATTTTAATAAAATTGTAGGGTCACAATGCGGAGACTGGATACACTGGTCCTCCACCTACTTATTTCTTTAGTACACCTATCAGTGGGGTATGTAACTAGTAAAGAATTATAAATTTATTACATGTTAATAGCATTTTTTTATGAATGGTATTTTACTATGTGATTTTGGATGTTGAACAGGTTAATATTGGAGGTTTCAAGCAAACACCTCCTAGTGCCAGTGGATTTACTCAAACATACACGGAGTTAATAGAATAAAGAGAACTTAACTAATGAATTCTACTTAATAGATTTTTGTAGTTTATATTCATATTGTTGGTTACGTTGCATTACACATCATTCAAACTCAAAGCATTACTTCAAATTCCATAGCTAATAACTAGATGTTGATAGATGAAAAAATTTCAACTATACAATATAGTTGTTTAGAAAGTCAACATAATCAACACGATGCAATTACTTCATATGGAGGCATGTGCTTGCAAAGGTGCACCAGCATGAAAAACTATGGATGCATGGAAAAAAACTATGAAACCATAATAGTAAGCAATAGCATAGACAAGGTAGTTAACTTGATGCAGAGCATCATATCAAAACACTCAATCATCAAGGTACATCTGACCCAATTGAATCAGGAGAAGATAAAATTGAATAAGCAACTAAAATTTCTTTCTCTTTTCATCAAAAATCACATTGTTTCATTTGCAAAACACAAGGAAACAACAAGCCAACTCATTTCAATACTTCTTATCATCCTCAAGCTTCAAACATCTTATTTATCAACAAAATGACTGTTCCATGCACAAGAAACCTAATTAGAGTCACTAAACAATCCACTTTTTCATCATTCACCAAGGCACCCTTCCACTCAATTTTCTTTACCTAGGAAAAATAACCAAAAACCAATATTTCATGTTACAACCTATATCCATCAGATCCTAACACACCTTTTTCATCATCAATTTATCTGAATTCAAAGAAAAAACCTAATAAAGAGCTCTGAATCTTTCAATTCCTTAAACAACTCACCAAATTTTCACTTTTACCAACTAGTTCCTCAAGAACAAGATACTACAATCAACCATTTACACCTCAATCATTTCATCTGACTTCCAAGACATTACTCACATCATATTTTTGACTGAAACAAACTTGGTTCATATCCACATAATACCGATTTATCAAATTCATAAGTTCTTATGTAGTCAAATTACCATTTCCACCTAGGGACATATTGCTACAACATATCAAATCATCATGTTTGGCCTCAAAGCCTTCACCAAACCATTCACACACCTTTGATATCTTCACATTGATGGTTCTATGCCAAAATAAACATTTAAATCTATGTATTTACAGAATTACACACTTTTATAGTCTTACAACCATTTTGCTTGTAGGTCACATATCCCTTAATTGGGTGATTACTTTCCATTCACTTTGTATATCCACATTCCCAATGTACATTCAGGAGCCTTTTTTAACACATCATAACATATCAAAAGTTCTCAATAGCTTGTCACAAAGAAATTACCAGATTCTTGAATTGTTCACTGGAAAGGGCTACTAATTTAGGCCTAAATTACAAATAAAGTGCTCATATTTTATCACCAAAATACCAAAGGACTGAAAAAATTCATTCATCATGTCATAAAACTAAAGAATCAAACATTTTTAGCGACAAAAAGGCTCCATAAATCACTGTTCCAAAAAACCCCTATTCTATGCACAAATCAAGCCCTACAAAGGAGGGTTTATTGCATAAGGTACTTACAAACCTTAAATACTCTTGCCACCACCAAAAAAACCATGGAAATAGCCTGCATAAGCTTTAGAAACTCACCACCCACCTTCATGCATGATTTTGCATTGAACACCACCTTGAAACCATGCTTTCCATGAAGGAAACTTTTAATTTCCTGTATGATTCAAGAACCAATCAGAGATTTCTCGATTTCCCTATTCCTGTACACTCAAAAATTGCTTAAAAAATTCTAAAAACCTTTTATACATTCCATCCCACCAATCTCCTAAATCTGCATTGGTGGGATGGTGAATTCAAGCCTTAAATGACCCTCAAAACCCTTGACTGGTTAATCTGACAGACCACAAAAACCTTGGCTTTTAAATTTGATGGTAACTCTTCAAAACATCACTAGATGATTGTTAACACCCTGCACAAAGTGAAAAAAACAAATATATAGCCTGTGCAAGAACTGAATCCAAGAATGAAACATAGTGAAAATAGGAACAAGGAACTTTATTTATTGAAAATGATTCAAGAATACAAAATTTGTTCTTCTACACGTTGTTTACATGCTTTTATATATATTCCCAATTAGATAACTTCCTTTTGAATCTCCCTCATTGAGTGAAACTACCTAAACTGCCTTGTGACTTTTAATAGTCCATGCTTCTTTTCCTTTTTACAAATTTTCCCATCTTTAGCAACATTTGGAAATCTATTTTTTTGTGTGACCACCTAAGGACCTTAAATACAATGAATTAGGTCTTTATATGACCTTTACATGAATTTACAAATGGGCACTCAATCTAGACAAAAAATTTCTTATGAGAGGCAACTAGTAACCTAGGTGCTCCTGCACCAATTAGTAGTTTGAAAAAATTCCTCGAAGAAATGCGGTCTCATGGTGATGGAATTCCATTCCATCACCATATGAGACCACATTTCTTCGAGGAATTTCTTCAAACTACTCACCACCTTTCCTATGATACGAAATTTTTCATACATGTTCACCAAAGCATTTTATCAAACTACTCACTTCCTTCCAGTTGCTGCTATGGTTAAAAGCCTAGAATAGGTGCTTTCCAACAAACTATATGGATGCTTGGAAAAATATCTATCAAAGCATAATAGTAAGCAATAATACCATAGAGAAGGAAATGAACTTTTTGAAAAAATGCCTGGAAGAAATACGGTCTTATGGTGATGGGATGCCATGACATGCATTTGTTTGTAATGGCATGCCATCACCATGAGACCCCATTTCTTTTGAGGCATTTTTTCAAACATTTCACTGCCTTCTCTATGCCACTATAGTTATCGTACATGTCTATGAAAGTATTTAATCAAATGGTTCAGCGGCTTGCTGCTATGGGTAAAAGCCTAAAAACACGTCCTTTCAAACAAGATATGGATAGGGAAAATAGTAAGCATGATAATAAAAAATATATAGTTTAATACTTGTACTCAAAATTTTGTTCATTAGATCTCATACATTATAAGTCATGTGACGTGGATCACTATTGTAACTTTTTTGTGATTGAATAATTTGTTGTTTTATTTTTAGATGTTGGTTGTGGAAACACCTCCAAATGTTACAAGGGCAATGGATATCAGTGTTTCATCCGCTATACAATCCTCGATGGATCTGATAGGGGAGGTATGAGGAAAATTACTAAATTCCAATTTACATTCATTGTTATAGATGTTAGTTCTAGTGAAAAATCAAACCATTATTGATTCGTAGTTTAATTCCTATTGGGATGGTTTATACAGGGCTTGAGCACACCTCAGCACCAGCATGCAAATATTTCCATCGTGGAGAGTGATCGTGAGATGGCCGTAAGTGATTATTTTGTTAAATATATCATTTTTATAATGTAATTTCTATATATTAATGTCTTTACTTCTTATTGTAACAATTAAAACTTCACCAAGAGCTAAACTCTAGGAGGAGCAGTAGGAGCACTCCTCGAGCACAACAAAAATGAGTGACAAACTTATTGCCATTGGATCGCCAAACAAAGGGAAATAATTTATTTCCAGAGCATGGAGAGAAATGAATTTTGATTCCAGAGCCCTTTGTTGTATGCCTAGACATGGCAATTTTGTACATATTTTGTATTGGATATATTTGACATTGTATGCCTATATGGCATTCTCGTAAGCCTATATGGCTATTTTGTAACTATATTTTTTAATTATATCAACATATATTGATGTATGCATACATGGCTATTTGGTTAATACAAATCTTTTTTATTGATATTTGGTGTCCATATTTGAACTAAGAATTTATCACACATCTGTAGAGAAATAGAGGAATACTACAAACTAAAACACATTACACTTTTGTTCTCACTGAATTGATGTACTCTCCAACATCTCTCTTCTCTCATGCAAAGAGTTAGAACTGCTTGGCCATGCCTTTGCATCATTCAGGAAGTTTTGCTCTTTTTGACAATGTCAAAAGCATAGCTGCATACAGATTAGGAAAAAGACTTTTCCTTTTAGATTAGCAATGCATGGAGGTTTAAAAAATTATCCTTGATATTAAAAAAAGATATGTGTTTATATCATAGCAGCAAAAATATTTTGGGGAAAAAATGGGCAAACCAAAAGTATAAGATTTTTTGAAAAAATCGGGAAAAAGTCTAGAAAAAATTAGAAAAAAATCATATTTAAAAAAAAAAGGTAAGAAAAAGTAGAACAAGAGATAAAAACTTTTTAAATTTTTTTTTAAGGGAATTTCCATAGCATAGAGATATAGAGAGAAAATAAAATAAATATTTTAACTAATAAATTGTAAAAAATAGATTTTTGTAGTTTATATTCATATCGTTGATTACATTGCATTACACATCTTTCAAACTCAAAGCATTGCTTCACATTGCATAACTAGATGCTAATAGATGACAAAATTTCCTTCAATTACAATATAGTTTTTACAAAGTCATCCTACAATTATAAAATACTTCACATTGCATAATTCAATAACTAGGAGCACCGCTAATTGCATTTGCTTGTCATGGCATTCCCATGAGACCACATTTCTTTGGAGCATTTTTTCAAATAGTTCATTTCCTTTGTCTATACTACCACATTTTTGATACATGTCTACCAAAGCATTTTTTCAAATAGTTCACCGCCTTGTTGCTATGGCTAAAATCCTAAAACAAGTGCTTTCGAACAAGCTATGGATGCTTGGAAAAAATCTATCAAAAGCACAATAGTATATTGTTAGAATATAGACAGCAGAACTTGAAATGTCACAATGAGAACTAGAGATGGAATGCCATGACAATCAAATGCTTTGATTTTCATGGCATTCCATCACCATACATCTCATTCTCTTTGAGGCATGCCGCCAAAGAGTTCACCGCCTCGTTCATGCTAACACATTTTCATACATGTCTATCAAAAGAGCTTTATCAAATGCTTCATTGCCTTATCAAGTATGGCTATTAAAAGCCTAAACAAAAGTTTTTCAACAAGCTATGGATGCTTGAAAAAATCTATCATAGCACAGTAACTAATAGCACAGACAAGGCAATGAATCGCTTGAAAAAAATGCCTCAAAGAATGTGTCCGATGGTGATGAATGCTCTTGACAAGAAAAATTGTTATGGATTATGGCATTCCATCACCATGATATCACATTTTCGAGGCATTTTTTCAAAAGTTCATCATTTTGTCTATGCTATCATATTTTTTCATACATGTTTACCAAAGCAATATATTCGGAATGTACCACCTCCTGTCGCTATGGCTAAAAATCCTAAAACAGGCGCTTCCAAAACAAGCTACGGATGCTTGGAAAAAATATATCAAAGCATAATAGTAAGCAATAGCATAGACAAGGCAGTGAACTGTTTCAAAAAATGCCTCAAAGAAATGTGGTCTCATGGTGATGGAATGCCATGACAATCCATAGCAATTTGCTTGTCATGGCATTCGCCATGCCATTCCATCACCATGAAACCACATTTCTTTGAGGCATTTTTTTAAAGAGTTCACTACCTTGTCTATGCTAACACATTTTTCATACATGTCTACTAAAGCATTTTATCAAACAATTAATACTGCTAATATGGCTAAAAGCCTAAAAAGGTACTTTCGAACAAGCTATGGATCCTTGGAAAAAATCTACCAAAGCATAATAGTAAGCAACAAGCTATGGTCTCATGGTTTTTTTTCACGCAAAAATTAGTGTGATTTTATTCACATTTTTTTTTTTGCGTGTTATAACACATTTTTTTGGAAATTTTGTTGTTTTAAATGGCATTCAAGTTCATGGTTTTTATTTTTATATGATGATATGTGATATTCTAATCCTAATTTAAGCTTCTAGGTTGCATAGATATATATTTTGTTTTTACATGTTTTTTGTACCAATGAACCCAAAACAAACTGAACCCCCCTCCAAATTTTTTTGGCCAAACCGGCGAACCGAACCCTCGAACTTGAACCTAAAAACCTAATCCAACACTCTTCATTCTACCTATACAAAATTAATTGACCACCAAATTATGTTGCCCCTTGACTTTACCCATGTTTACTCCCGCAAACCTCTCTTTTTCATTGAAAACCCCTATTTTCCCAACTAGGGCATGTCATACCATAACATACTTTTGACCTCCCCTTTCCTTGTAGACCTTTTGAACACATCAAACTCACACACCTCACCCTATCAACCTATTCTAACTTATTTTCAAGTAATTTCTTTCTTTTCACCTCTCTAGCCTGCTTTAAGGCCTCAATTTTAAATTAATAGGGGCAGTGCTAGTAATCTCTTCCAATTCCTTTACCAATGTCATTTTCTTATTCCTACTTACATCAGACCCATATCACTGAGACACAGCCCGAACAATAGGTGGAATGGCCTATTTCAACATATTACACTCAAACCCTGTGATTGATCCTGCTGAACGTAGCTCAAAGCTTACATATTTCATGTGTTTAGTGAGAAAGAGGACCATGCCTAGCTTAAAATTCCTAGAATATTCTAGATGTGTTGAACAACTGCTTGTCACACGAGTTGCGTAACAAAGTTGCACCACTTTGAAACTTTCCACCGCTTCCATTTGACACTTTTTCCATCAATCAAATTGACACCGGAAACCACTATGAGATAATGAAAACCAAGAGAATTTATTGTGAGGGCCCAACGCGATCCCAGGATTGACGAGAAGGTCATCACTTGTCCGAGTAATTCCATCGTTGAAGTTTGCGCCATTTTTCCTTTGGACTTAAGGGATCAATCCTAAGAGAATGTAGCTTGAGCGACTTCAAGGAAGTTTGGGTGCAAAAGGACCATACTCAGCTTAAAAATCCTAATATTCGCACGACATCTGCTTGTCACACGAAGTTGCGTAACGTAAAAGTTGCACCACTTTGCAACTTTTCACTTCTTCCATTTGACACTTTTTCCATCAACTGAAAACTGGACACCACAGGAAAACCACTCTGAGATAACCAAAAAAAGAGAGGTTATTGTAGAGGGGCCCAATGCGATTCCATGAGATCAAACAAGAAGTTTCTAAGCATCACGGTGTCCGAGTAACCTCATGTTGAAGTTTGTAGCCATTTTTCCCTTTGGACACTTAAGGGATCGATCCGCTGATCGAGTCATATTCCGCATGTTTGGGTGCGTAAAGAGGACCGATGCAGAGGGTCAGGGATCTTTGCAAGAAACTCACCAAATTATCAAACTTTAATGGTTCATCTACAACCTTTCCTCTAGACACCAACTTGAAGATAAAGCCTCAACTTTGCATTCATGACTTATTTGCCTCCTTATGGACCCAAACCCTAGGAAAACTCTTAAGAGACCCAAACAAACTTGTTTTGAATGATTTCAAAGCCCAACCCTCTAACTTAGACACAAAACCAATTTCTCACCTTAACTAGGCTACTAGCCCAACTAGGCCTCCTGCAGTGATTTTTTTGACTTTGCACTCAAACTTTCCAAAGGAACCCCAAATCTAATGACTGTTTCAAGTGTGTTTTGTGATTACAAACAACATATCCAAACCTTGGTATCACTTGTTTTAGACAAACCCTTCCAAAATCTGCTGTCTCCTCAAAAACTAGGCCTAATTAGCCCACTTTTACAAAGCAACCCCTCTTTAAATTTGTCTCCTGACCATGAAAATTTCAGCAGTCTCCTAAAATGACTCAAAACCAAGGAATAAAAATTTTTAGACCTCTAGGACACATATAACATCCTCCAGCACAAACCCCTCCTCAACTTGCCTCAAAAACTAGGGCTTCTTGAAAACTAACCTTCCAATCACTTCCAGAACTTGCTCATTGACTCTACACCATTAGGACAACATATTTAGTTGATCCAAACTCGAAAACATGCCCCTCATTAAGGAAGATCTTCTGCTGCTACACCCTAGCCTCCATCTTCAAGCACTTTTCCCTTTGACAACTTGGTGTACACCCTGATATTCTTCCTTCCTGCACATTAGTTGGTTAAATATATATGATACATGTTAGGAATGATCCATTTCACAGGTCACAGCAGCATTCTACCTTGAAATGGATCAATCATCCATGAAAATCACCAAAATTAGTGAAAAATCTGCACTTTTTTTAGGACAGTCAGCAAAAACGTGCAAGAATTGATCTATTTCCTTTATCAGAGCGTGTGATTGGTGTTAAAACATCTAAATACAAATTACCAAAGCATCCAAATGCAGAAAACTTCAATAAGATTCAATGGTTCATCAAAAATACACATAAAATTGCAAGAAAACAGAAATTTTTTTGTATTTTCTGAGAATAGTCCGTACAATGCCTTCACCAACC
Source organism: Sequoia sempervirens (assembly GCA_007258455.2). Taxonomy (NCBI): domain Eukaryota; kingdom Viridiplantae; phylum Streptophyta; class Pinopsida; order Cupressales; family Cupressaceae; genus Sequoia; species Sequoia sempervirens. The sequence continues at coordinate 11,960 of VDFB02119730.1, read as the reverse complement.
ACCTAAACTCCGTACAAATGATGATTTTAGGGTTATAAACTCATTCCCCAACTGATCCAACTGATTTGGATTAATTACATTGCATAATTCACTCTAAAACTCTCAAAACCCCTTTTCCCGCCTAAACTAAAATTTAAAAATTTTAAAATAACAATCTTGAGATTTATTAATAATTATCACCTAAAGACCATTGGATATCTAATATCCAAGCTTATTTAACCTATTCAAAGCCTAAGAGCATTTAAACAAATCCCTTAAAACATACTTTGCCCCTTACATTGCATTTTGACTGGATTCCTTATCAGGAATCTTGACCCCTGTAACATCTTCAACACACTTATTAAATTCAAATGCCATTATAGGTTTCAACACATTATAATTAATGCTTTGACATGCTTGAAATGTCCTCCTGACCCCTGCTCTCTCCTGATTCTGAGTGTACCCCATCGTCCCGGGTGCCTCGCATCATGACCATGCTCAACAGAACATGCTCATTATTTAACGTTGAAACAAACAAGCTTGGTCACACGAAGTTACAAAACGAAAGTTGTACCACTTGCAACTTCCACTGCTTCCATTTGAATACTTCCTTTTCCCTCAATTGCAACTGGACACCATGGGGAAAACCACCCGACAATTCAAAACCAAGATAATTCTATTATAGAGGGGCCTAACGCCGATCCCATGGGATTAGACGAATTTTCTGTTATCACTTGCATGAGTAACCTCATGCTAAAGTTTTCAACCATTTTTCCCTTGGACTTAAGGATCAACATCCGGCTGAACGAGCTCAAAAGCGGTATTCCATGTGTTTAAAAGTAAAGAGACTATCTTGGCTGCAACATGTCATATTTAGATGCGTTAGAAAATTTTTTTTTTTGGTCACACGAAGTTGCGCACGAAAGCTGCACCACTTTTGCAACTTTCCATTACTTCCATTCGAATAATTTTTCCATCAACTAAAAAACTGGACACCATGGGAAACTACTCGGTGATAATGAAAAATGAGAGAGGTTATTGCAGGGGCCCAATGCAATCCATAAGATTAGATGAGAGAGAATTTTCAAGCATATCATCGCGTCTGGGCAATCTCATGCTGAAGTTTGCATCATTTTTCCTTTGACCCTTAAAGGATCGATCCGTTGAACGTAGGGCTCAAAGTGATTCCACGAAGTTTACGAAAGAGGACCATGCTTAGTATAAACATGCTTATTTGAATGCGTTGGAACAACCATTTGTCACACGATTGCGTAATCTAAAGTTGCCCTACCTTGCAACTTTCCATTGTTGCATTTGACACTTTTTCCATCAATCAAAGCCGACACTACGGAAAAACCATCAAAGATAATGAAATCGGTGCAGGTTTTAGAGGGGCCCAACATGATCCCATAGGATTAGATGAGAAGTTTCTAAGCATCACGGTGTCTAAGTAACCTCATGCTGAAGTTTGCAGCCATTTTTCCCTTTGGACCCTTAAGGGATCGATCCAGTTGAACAAAGGGTCTATACTCTAAACTTATCCAAACCTTACCAACTCTTGGGGAAGCAATTATAAGGTGTCAAAACTTCAAAATCCACAATAAGATCTCAGTTATACCACCTTACAATGGGTAAACCACAAAACCCTCTATTATAGCCTAAACCCTAGGGGTTTATTGAAAATGATACTTCCAAAGCTAACCACAACCTAAAAATTACTCAAACAAGTTTATGATACCCTACAAAAGCTAAAACAATCATAAAATAATGCTTCCCTACACTAAAACACAATTTGACTCTTCAAAACCACCATTTTTCTTAAAGAAAACTCACTTTTACACACATGGGTTTCACACCCATCTCACTTTTAGACCTTCCCAACACTAACACATCATTCCCACACCTTAATAATGTTAGTGAAGACCCATTCCTCAAGTTTCAGAGGCTATAGAAAGATGAATGGGTCAAAAAGCCATTTTTATTGACTCAAAACCTTCAAATGTACAAGTTCAGGCCGGTTTTAGTAAATTGATGATAAAATGCACAAAACATTATGGAAAACCTTCTAAATGGATCAAAAAGACAGGAAAATCCATCTAATATGCAAATATCAAAAAATCCAGATCAAATAATTGAAATACAGGCCGTACAATCTACTGCTACAGCTGAAAATACAAAAATTTCTAGAAAATTCTGAGTTTTTATTGTTTTTGCTTCTTCAAATCACAAAATCCAACCTTCAATTCGAGTTCTCCATGTTTTTAAACTCTTTTCCACCAATTAAAAACTGATTCACCTTCCTAACTAACATTTGAACTAGTTTGACTCTTCACATTCCCTCCATAATGCAAATTTTGCAATTTTACAACGTTTGAGTTTGCAAATTTTGCACATTTTTGCAATTTTTAAACATTTTGCACTTTTTGAAAAACACAACCTCCTAAACACCTAATACAGCTCAAATATGACTAAATAAATAATAGAATGGTCTCATAGACCTTATTTTAATACAAAACTCAAAATCCTATATTCTACTCCTTATTTGCCTTGATGAACAAAACCTACTGAATGGTGCTCCTGCACCAATCATACATTGACCTTCTTGTCCCTCCTAAAGTTTGGACCACATCCATTACCTCCACATAAAACTCAACATCCTTGGTAAGTTGGAAATATATGTCTCAATCTCACAGAATGAAACCTCTAAGAGAGGCAAGTCGGTGTGACATGCTTTGGGTCTGGCCGACTAGCAGCTTTGGATCTTGTGATTTGTATAGGTCGCCGAGACAATGTTTAAGTCATGACGAAGAAGCTTATCGCCGTGACTTGTGACTTTCATTGTAACCCTATGCCGAGTGGAGATCTCTGGCCGACAAGCCATTCATATCGTATATCGGGGAGACCCTTGGTTGAAAGGCTTACTTCGGTGTGAGGTCCCAGTGATAGCTAATGTCTTGCCGACATCGTTTTCTTTTGAAGCCTTCGGGGAGTGTCTTGGGTGTTCGGTAAGAAGTCTTACCGATAGGAATGTCTCACCGATAGCATTTTCTTGGTGTCTTCGGGGTAACATGGAGGTTTCGCTATGAACTCCTGGCAACAGTTGGTTTGTCTCAACAATAGTATATACTCAGAGTAACATGCGATGGCTCGGTAAGAAGTCTTACCAATGTGTGATATCTTGCCGAACGATTTTGCATTGAATTCATCGTGATAATGAAAGGGGTCTCGGTGTGAAGTCTCAGCAACAAATGAAGTCTCACCGACAGCGTTTCTTTTGAAGCCTTCAGAGAGAGTCTTAGATGTCCAATATGATCTCTCAGCGAAGGACAATAGTCTTGCTAACTGTTGAACACTTTGGATACTTAGTGAGCATCGGTGTGATGTCTTGGCGAAAGATGATTGTCTCACCGAATGGAAAACTCATGTCTGTGTGACTTTGAAGCTTCGGTATGATGTTTCACTGATAGCGATGAGTCTTGGTGATAGCGATACATGTGATGATCATTGGTATCAGGTCTTAACGACATGGCAAAGTTTGAGCGATAGCTCTCTAGACTCAATGTAACATCTTGGCGATAAGGATGACTCTTGGCAACGTCGATAGTTAAGTCTTGTGGCATCGGGGAGACATGGTTAGTGTCTCACCGACATGCCAACACAGGTTGATCGCTTTGATTGAGAGAATTCCATCCTAAGTGGTGAGTCATTGGCCAATCAGAGGAGCTGAATGGGAACCGTTGGAAGACAGTTTGTTGTGGCAGTTATTGAGAGTCTGGAAGCTCGACAGACAGGGGCGACATGGGTATAGTCTGGAATAGCAGATGATGTCTGGTTCGATGGATCAACGGATTGCTGTGTGATTGTATGATCAGTGGATGAATTCTATTTTGTGAAGACTGTAACGTGAATGTTCTGTAACAAGGTTGTTCATGGTGAATGTTGCTTTAAACTGACATCAGAAAAATAAGTCAGATCTCTGTATGTAATCTTTATTACTATAATACAAAGTGACTTCTCTTGGTGTGGTGGGTTTTTCTCCCGTAAGGGTTTTCCACGATATCCGGTGTTCATATGTGTTTGTCTATATTTCTCTATTTCAAGAATCTTGTTTTCTAGTGCATCTTAATTGACCATAATTGTAAAACTTAAAAGGTATCTCATTCTTCCCGAGTTTTTGACGTTAGGAGAGTTGTTTCCACATCTAGCTTTCTCACGAGTGGTATCGTAGCCCCGCTAATTGTGTGTTATCCTTGTGGGTATGTTGGGTTTTTTGTGTTAATTTATGTTCGGGAGTCTTAGAAGTTTGTCGTTCTAATTATAGATTGAGATGGCGTTATCGTCAGAAAGATTGAAATAGAGAATTTCAATGGCAAGAATTTTGAGTTGTGGAAACTTAAGAAAGAAGATCTATTACTGGTTGATCGTGATCTGGATTGTTGTGTCTCGGAGGAAGTCATAGGCATGAAGCAAGAAGATTGGGGACCTCGCGTATAGAAATTCTAAGGGCCGACAGCTCGCTTAAGCGTAATCCATTCTTCTCAATGCATGAAGAGAAGATCAAGATCTGTGGAAGAGACTATCTATTTATCGTGAAGTCTCAGTGAATAAATTGTTCCTGAGGAAGAAGTTGTACACTTTGAGAATGCAGGAAGGAGGGTTTATAGCCGATCATTTGAACGCATTCAACATGTTGATTGCACAATTAACATTTGTTGGTGTGAAGATTGATGAAGAGGATCATTGTATGTTGATATTGTGTTCTTTGCTAGATTCATGGGATCACCTAGTGATGGCTATTGGGAGTACAACATCCAGTTTCAAGATGGAAGATGTTGTTGCTTCTTTTTTATCAGAAGAAATGAGAAGTGCAATCTTCCGAGATGGCGAAGGAGTGCTCTGTTGTGCCAGGAGAAGATCAAAAGAGAAAGGAAAGAAGAAGGACAAGAAACTAAATCGAATTAGAGGGGAGATCAAAGTCTCCTGGCAAGAATTCTCCAAGGTATACCGAATCGTAAGCAACTCCGTCATGTCCAAAAGGATTGTAAAGAGGAGAAGAAGAAGAAGTTATCTTGACAACGATTCTTTCATAGTGACACAAATGCCTTCATTGCAACCTGGCTATGCGGTGCATTAGATGATGTCCATTGATTGATTCGAGCATCTTTCCACATGACATCTCATAGAGACCCGGTTTACGGCGCAGAAGAATATCGGTGGAAAGTTGTACTGGCAAGCGATTCAACTTTGGAAATTATTGGTCAGTGGAAGAGTCGCATCCACCGATGGCGTAGTGAAGGAATCAATAATGTAAAGCATACTAGGTCCGGCCTTAAACTTACTTTTGTGTTATTAAACGATATTGAGTGTCACCTTCTCCGAAATGGTCAGCAAGATGACTAGAGGCTCAATGGTGCCAGCAAGGGGTGCTGCTCGTATTGGTACCTTGTATAAGCTCGATGCACTTGTTGTGCAATGCAATAATGTCTCTACAAAGTCACAAAAGGCTACTCATGGAGAAAAGGAGAAAAATGTTCCTGATAGTGAAAACTCTATGGAAGTTAAACTTCCAGCAGAAAAGACTATGCTATGGAATCATAGGCTTGGCCATATTGGAGAAAAAAGTTTAAAAACCTTGAAGAATAAAACCGTTGAGGGCTTGAAGATTGGCAAAATTGAATTTGAATTGGTGAACATTGTATATAAGGAAAACAACACCGTGTTTCATTTATTCAAGTCCTCATAAATCTTCTAGTTTGCTAGATTATATTCATTCTAATGTATTTGGTCCATTGAATGTCCCTTCTTTGTCTAAGTCAAGGTACTATGTATCGTTTATTGATGATTATTTGAGAAGAACATTTGTTTATTTTTTGAAAAGTAAATCAGAAGTGTTCAGTCTGTTTAAGGAATTTAAGAACCTTGTAGAAAATAAGACTGGAAGAAAAATAAAATGTTTAAGGACTGATAAAGGTGGTGAATTTTGTTTGATGATTTTGAGAGGTATTAAAGACCATGGGACAAAGACACAAGATTACACTATACCGCATAACAAATGGAGTTGTAGAAAGGTTCAATAGGATAATGATGCAGAGAGCATGAAGCATGCCGAGTAGTGCCGGGCTGAAGGAGAAGTTCGGGGCTGAGGCTATTGCTACTACATGTTACTTGATTAATTGTTCTCCAAGTTCTGCTCTTGTTGAGAAAACACCTTTGGAAGCATGGTCTAGTAAGAAGCCTTCTTTAAGACATATTCGAGTTTTTGGCTGTGAGGCATATGCTTGTGTTGTATGATAAAAGATCTAAATTGGAGAACAAGGTCGTCAAATGTATTTTATTATTATACCGGGCATAAAGATGATACACAAGCTTTGGAATCCTCGATACGTAGAAGGCGTTGTATAATAGAAATGTAATTGTGAGCTATAGCTCTTCTACCTTGATCTCGCGCTAGAGACGGGTCGAAAACAATAAGGACGCAGTTGAAATTCTCCCGACACCGTATAAAAGATAGAATTGAAAATTCAAATGTACCTGAAAACTAAGGAGAGATCATAGTTCTGAAAGTTCTCGAAGAAGAAGAACCTCAGCCTCAGCAAGTGAGGAGGTCAACTCGTGAAAGAAAGCAACCTGATAGGTATGGGTTCTCTTTGATAGATTCTACTTGTACCTATGCTTTGATTTCTAGCACTGATGAGCCTAGGACTGTAAAAGAGGCATTTAAAATGTCTGATTCAGGCTCTTGGTTGGAAGCCATGAATGAAGAAATTGCATCATTAGAAAAAAATGACACTTGGAGTTTGGTGCCCTTGCCTAAAGGTAGAAAAGTTGTAGGCTGAAAATGGGTATTTAAAAAGAAGATTGGTTTGGATAGAAGTGTGGAAAAATATAAGGCGAGGTTGGTTGCGAAGGGTTATTCCTGTAGACGAATTGATTATGGGGGGAAATTTTTTCTCTGGGTAGCTGTTTATTAATTATCAGATTTCTTTTGTCAATTGCAGCAAACAGATGACTTCAGAGGCAAGTGTCGAATGATGGATGTGAAGACAACATTTCTTCCATGGCATCTTGAAGAAGAGATTTACATGTCTCACCCTAAGCAATTTTCTAGGAGAAAGGTAAAGAGAAACTAGTTTGCAAGTTAAAGAAGTATTTAGAAGGTTAAAAGCAATACCTAGAATGGTAACAGAAATTTGATACTTTTGTATTGTCTTTGGGATTTGTAAGATCAAAATTCGATCATTGTGTTCATTATAAAGCCGAAAGTGATCGTTCTTATTACGTTTCATGTTGATGATATGTTGTTCATAAGGTCAGTAAGTTGATGATTTCTCGATCTTAAGTTCATTTTTTCAAGTTCAAATGAAAGATCTTGGTGCAACAAGGTATATTCTAGGATGGAGATAACTGGGGACAAGAATAGTAGAAAATTTTGGCTCACGAGTAAGTATATCAAGACTAGTCTTCTAGAGATATTTTGCATGAATGATTGCAGCAGCCTAGTTGTTCCTACTGGCAGTGAACAAAGCTATCTGCTGAAGGTTGTCCAAAATTCTGCTAAGATGGAGGACATGACCATCGTATTCTATGCCAGCGGTTAAGGCCTCACATGTATGCAATGGTCTGCATACAAAATACTGCCTGCTGCTGGGAGTTCTTAGTCGGTTTATGGCTAATCTCGAAGGACACATTGGGATGTTAAAGAGAGTTTTCAGATATTTGAAGGGCACTTTAATATGCTTTGTGTTACCATGGGAATCTGGTTGAATCACGCAGGACTCTCAAGATTTCTGAGGTTATGTGGATTCTGATCGTTGTGACATTGATGCCAGGAGGTCTCACTGATACATTTTCATGTTGAATGGTGGTGCAGGGAGTTGGATGAGTAAGCAGAAGGCTGTAGTCGCTTTGTCCACTACAGAGGTTGAATACATGGCAGCTACACATGCTTGTAAAGAAGCATTTTGGTTAAAACATTTGTGTTCTAACATTGGTTTTGATGCAGGGAAAATAACTATTTTTAAAGATGCTGAAAGTAATAATTTGTCCTATGTAGTATAACTGCATTTCCATGCAAGGACAAAGCATAGATGTATAGTACCACTTTGTATGAGATATGGTGGAGGATGGAAAGGTCAGTTTGGAAAAAGTTGATACTCTGGAGAATGTTGCAGATGCATTGACAAAGCCAGTGAACACAGACAAGTTTAGTTGGTGTGCCAGTTCAATGGGCCTTAGTGCCCATGATTTTTAGTAGTTTTGTTGTGCTCTGGAGGTGCCTGTGTGATCTTCGTCAAGTGGGAGATTGTTGGAAATATATGTCTCAATCTCACAGGCTGAAACCTCTAAGAGAGGCAAGTCGGTGTGACATGCTTTGGGTCTGGCCGACTAGCAGCTTTGGATCTTGTGGTTTGTATAGGTCACCAAGACAATGTTTAAGTCATGTCGAAGAAGCTTATTGCTGTGACTTGTGACTGTCATTGTAACCCTATTCCGAGTGGAGATCTCTGGCCGACATGCCATTCATATTGTATATCAGGGAGACCCTTGGCTGAAAGGCTTACTTCGATGTGAGGTCCTAGCGATAGCTAATGTCTCACCAACATCGTTTTCTGTTGAAGCCTTTGGGGAGTGTCTTGGGTGTTCGGTAAGAAGTTTTACCAATAGGAATGTCTCGCCGATAGCATTTGCTTGGTGTCTTCGGGGTAACATGGAGGTTTCTCTATGAATTCCTGGCGACAGTTGGTTTGTCTCACCAATAGTATATACTCAGAGTAACATGCGATGGCTTGGTAAGAAGTCTTACCGATGTGTGATGTCTTGCCGAATGGTTTTGCATTGAAGTCATCGGGATAACGAAAGGGGTCTCGGTGTGAAGTCTCAGAGACGAACGAAGTCTCGCCGACAACATTTCTTTTGAAGCCTTCGGAGAGAGTCTTAGATGTTCGGTATGATCTCTTAGCAAAGGATGATAGTCTTGCCGACTGTTGAACACTTTGGATACTTAGTGAACATCGATATGATGTCTTGGTGAAAGACGATTGTCTCACCGAATGGAAAACTCACGTCTCTGTGACTTTGAAGCTTCGGTATGTTGTTTCACCGATAGCGATGAGTCTTGGCAATAGCAATACATGTGATGATCATCGGTATGAGGTCTTGGTGACATGGCGAAGTCTGAGCGATAGCTCTTTGGACTCGATGTAACATCTTGGCGATAAGGATGACTCTTGGCGACATCGATAGTTAAGTCTTGTGGCATCAGGGAGACACGGTTAGTGTTTCACCGACATGCCAACACAGGTTAGTGTGGTTGATCGCTTTGACTGAGAGAAGACCATCCTATGTGGTGAGTCATTGGCCAATCAGAGGAGCCGAATGGGAACCGTTGGAAGATAGTTCGTTGTGGCAGTTACTGAGAGGAAGCTCAAAAGATAGGGGCGACATGGTTATAGTTTGGAATAGTAGATGATGTTTGGTTCGATGGATCAACGGATTGCTGTGTGATTGTATGATCAGTGGATGAATTCTATTCTATGAAGATTGTAATGTGAATGTTCTGTAACAAGGTTGTTCATGGTGAATGCTGTTGTAAACTGACATCAGAAAGATAAGTCATATTTCTGTATGTAATCTTTATTACTATAATACAAAGTGACTTCTCTTGGTGTGGTGGGTTTTTCTCCCGTAAGGGTTTTCCCACGTATATCTGGTATTCATATGTGTTTGTCTATTTCTCTATTTCAAGAATCTTTTCAGTGCATCTTAATTGGACTGTAATTATAAAACTTGAAAGGCATTCTACATTCTTCCCTAAGTTTTGACGTTAGGAGAGTTAAGAGCTCAAGACAGGCTTTCCTTATACGGTATTCTTCGTTCCCATGCTCGATATGGTTATGCAAATGAAAATGAAGCAAGCAATCATCTCCTTCTCCTCGCTGGTTGAAGAATCATGCTATCGTTTTGATACATGATATCAACCTCTCATCTACTCTCATGGTTGAATACCGAATTCAGGCATGGTGGCCTCAAAGTCTCCAAATATATTTCTTCCTTCTTCCACCAAATGCGTTGGCCCCGATCCACACGCCTTCCAAATTAATTAACTTTGTTTGAGCTGAAGTTTCTCCCGAGTCACCGCTGTTGCTCTCCGCCTTTTAGACTCTTTATTGCTATAGATTGTCTCTAAGATTTAATCATTTGTAACATGGTTGATGTGTTTAAATCCTGCATCTAAAGGAAATTTCAACACAATATCGCTAGGGAATTTCAATGTTGCCATTGTAGTTGGTATTAAAGCCGATACCTACAACATTGAAAATTATCCTTATATAAGAATTCCCTCCATCTTGTTGGCTTGTAACACTCTTGATGGTGGCTACATGAAATATAATTCTGATTCCTCTTCTACATTAGAGGGAACTCATATATCCTTGTTCTGACTCTTCTGAATTATCAGAATTAGAATCACTAGCTTCTATATTCAAAAATTCCCAACCACCATCTTCAATAAATTGGCCACTAGTTCAAGTTCATTCTGCTTTCATAATACTTTATATCCATGGAGTTCAGCCATTCCTTCATGCCACCAAGTGAAGATTGAGGAATGGCGTCAATGCGAAGTACATCCTGCTTGAAGTCTTTTAAAATAATAGCCATATCAAATGCCTTTTTCCCAAGTCATACTCTCTCAAGGTTAACAATCATACATTGACCTTTCCCCTCATAAAGTTTGGACCACATCTATTACCCCCAAATAAAACTCAACATCCTTGGTCTTCTTGGTTCTCATGCCTTGATATGGTTATGCAAATGAAAATGAAGCAAAGTAATCATCTCCTTCTCCGCTGGCTGGAAGAATGCATGCTTAATGTTTTGATACATGATATCAACTCTCTCATCTAATCTCATGGTTGAATACCGAAATCTAGTATGGTGGGCCTCCAGAGTTCCAATCATCTTTCTTCCTCTTCCACCAAATGCTGGCCTGATCCACACGTCTTTCAACCTAATTGACTTTGTTTTTGAAAGATGAAGTTTCTCCTGAGTCACCAGTGTTGCTCTCTTTGCCTTTTCATACTCTTTCATTGCTACAGATCTTCTCTAGGATTTAATCATTTGTACCGCATGTGGTTGATGTGCTTTGAATCCTTGCATCTAAAGGAAATTTCCTCAACATAAATACTGCTAAGGAATTTTAATGTTGCCATTGTAATTGGTATTAAAGTAGGTACCTGCAACATTGAAAATTATCCTTATATAGGAATTCCTTCCATATTCTTGGCTTGTAACACTCTTGATGGTGGCTACATGAAATATGATTCTGATTCCTCTTCTACATTAGAGGGAACTCATATATCCTTGTTCTAACTCTTCTGAATTATTAGAATCAGAATCACTAGCTTCCATATTCAAAAATTCCCAACCACCATCTTCAATAAATTGGCCACCAGTTCAAGTTCATTATGCTTTCATAATACTTTATATCCATGGAGATCAGCCATTCCTTCATGCCATCAAGTGAATATTGAGGAATGACATCAATGCAGAGTACATCTTGCTTGAAGTCTTTCAAAATAATAGCCATATCAAATTCCTTTTGCCCAAGTCATACTCTCTCAAGGTTAACAATCATACATTGGCCTTCTTTCCCCTCCTAAATTTTGGACCACATCCATTACCTCCACATAAAACTCGACATCTTTGGTCTTCTTGGTTCCCATGCCTTGATATGGTTATGCAAATGAAAATGAAGCAAAGTAATCATCTCCTTCTCCGCTGGATGGAAGAATACATGCTTAATGTTTTGATACATGATATCAGCTCTCTCATCTACTCTCATGGTTAACAATCTCAATCTTGAACTAATAGTGATTACTAAGAAAGGTAATTCCACCAACTCTATCAAACAGTTTACTGTAGGAACAATAAAAGTAGAGGATTTGAAAGGAACCCCATGAAAACCAAGCTCTCTAAATGGTATA